>UZAN01048640.1:0-11620 GCA_900618425.1 Echinostoma caproni | reverse complement strand
TGTCTGACGGTCGCCTACCGCAGCGCGCCTTATTCGCAGTAGCGGTTGCAGGCTGGAGAAAGCCACGTGGAGGCCAGCAGATGACATGGAGACGAGGCATGAAGAAATGCTCAGAACGATTAGGTAGAGTAGCTGTGTCTCGTCTTCTCGGTCAGCATCCAAAAGACTCCGTAATTGGATGGTTGGAAGCACTGACGGTCATGATAGCAAACTGACGACACTAGCGATCTTGCTGGCACTTCTTATCAGACCAGAATGCATGAAGTAGTATGTATGCACAGTTGGACTCTGTGTACTCTGTGTGTTGACCATAGAAGTTCACTCTTTTCCCGTCCCTAAAAGTAAGTCCAATTTCCGTCCTCCGTACACATTCTCACTTTGTATGCAGTATGAATTTGGCAACCATCAGTGAATTTAGCTTCACTGTATTGCACTGTACTGTGATGATGTTTATGAATCCCAAATTTTTAGAAGTTGCTGCTTGATGAATGTAGATAAATGTTATCAAATGAAACATAGGCCCGTGTAGACGAAGGATGCAACTTATAGGCTGCACCCGGGCTCAATGACCTACCTGTTTTTGACATGGGCTTCGTTGAAACCAGTGTAGATCAGTGAGTTCGTAAAGCACTTTGCGTAATGTTTCTGAACGTTCATTTTCACCTTTTATTGTGGAGGAATAATGTTTAGTTTACTTTTCTGCTGAAAATGTCCAGTATTCTTTGTGTGCTCCTGGTGAAAGTAATACATTGTTTTTGTCCCTTTTGATAAATTCAGGGAGACAACGAAATCAACCAACTCAATCTCATCATCAACCTATGTGGTTCTATCACACCAGAAGTTTGGCCGGGTGTTCAACGTCTGGAAGCCTACCGAGAAGCTCGTCTTCCACAAGACATCAAACGACATGTCCGCGAGAAGTTGACTCCGAAAATACCCTCCCTTGCTGCAGTCGAGTTAATTGATCAGCTCCTGGTTCTTGATCCGAGCAAACGTCTAGATGCAGAACAAGCTTTATCTCACGAGTACTTCTATGAAGATCCTCCACCTGGTGATCTACGAACCTTTTCCAAATCCGGAACATCCTATTTGGAGTTTTTGTCCTCTTCAAATAACCCTCGTGGACGCATTCAGCCGGGAATGAATCGGCCGGGTGGGGGCCCTGGAGTTCGTGGACCTCCAATGGGTCCTGGACAACCTGGGAACTATATGGGACCCCCAAACCGTCGACCTCCCATGGCAGATGATAATATTTATTACGATCGGGTTTTTTAAACAGAGACTATATGTTTGTGTCCTTTACACACACTACGTTCTTTCGCATGTATCCTTGTCTTTTTACCTCGTCCGCGGAAATGGCTGAATAGCTTGTTATATAACTTTGTAAATACATTTCTTACTTGACTCTATACTGATTGTTTTGCTAAAGTGCATCCCAAAGGAACAAGTTCCTCAGAATATCCATAATGGATTTGAAATTGACTGGTTTTGTGATATCAGTGATGGCTGGCCACTGTTTGAAAAAGTCCGATTCAGGTTATGTGCTAAAACTGGTTCTTATGATAGAGCGAATCTCCTTTCATTTTAAGTAATAACGCAATACGTATTACACGAGGACTGTTCATACTGTTTCCGGATACGCAGTACATGTACGAGGCGCTGAAGCCCGGGCAAGGAAAACGGACTGTAATCTGTGAATATTGTTCACCGATTGCAACTCGCAGAACCAAATAGCAACATCCGAGCACAGCTAACAAGTCATAAGGGTCGCTACACTCGGACTGGAATGATAGAACTCAGTCGATGCCACTGGAGGGCGATCATTTTCTACGACTACAAATGGGGTTTAAAGCAGCAGCAGAGTGTCGATCATTTGTAAACTGCCTTGGGTGATGGCACTCCTTCAAGAAGCCCTGTGTTTGAGTGGTTTGCGGAATCCAAGCGTCGTAGGCGGTCCCTGGATGATGAAAGATCGTGTGATCTACCCGTTGGGACCACCACAGCAGACAAAATTACTGCTGTTCAAGCGATGGTGGCACCGCAGGTGAGAGCCATCAGGATCAGTCCGCACCGTCCTACATGAGAAGCTTAGCCTCAGAAGAGTTTGCGCAAGCTGGGTACCCCATCGGCTCAGTGAGGAACAGAAATCAGTTCAGGTTAATTTGTGCCGCACCGTGCTTACCACGTTTAATGGTGGACGTTCCAATGCGGTTTGGGAGACCACCAGTGGTGATGAGACCTGAATGAACAATTTCGGCCCAGAGACCAAGCGAAAATCGGCCTCAGAAATTCCGACGCCAGCGCAGTGTGACAAAGCAGGTGGTGGTTGTATTCACGACCAAAAGCGGTCATGTGGCTACTGTACCGTTCATACAGAAAAACCCAGTCCATGGAAACTGGTACGCAACCCGTGTCTACCGAAAGTGCTGGAAGCTGTTTCCAGGCATCGTCCAAACCCTCGAGTACGAGAGACCTTGCTGCACCATGACAAGGGTCCTGCACACACCTTTGTCTTCAATTTTCGGGCTAGAGAACACATCCAGCTGTTTGGTCACCCGCCCTAAAGTCCAGACCTGGCTTCGTATGCCCGTTTTGTGTTTTCAAATGCATGATGCCTGGAATCCGATACGAGTCACGAAAAGCTGCAGTAGAGTCCTTCATTGAACTGGTCGAAGGGTTACCGTTTTTGCATGATCTAGCTGTTTAACCAAATGATTTGAGCGCATGGAACTGTGCATGAACGCTGGTGGAGAATACTATGAGAAAATGTAAGGCTTAATATTGTGTGACAAATAAGACTTTGTGTGCATCTGGCTTTCCGTTGTCAACCGCAAAATGGTTTGTCAAGGGTGAAGAAGTGGGTTATTTACAATTTTTGTATCAAGCCTTTGTTTAGTCAGATGATTTCGTATCGAATCAAGCTAAGCATCAAAAAGAAGAAGATGAATTTGAAGCAGTGAATACAACAGACGTTATCTTAATCGGGGAGGAACAGGAGTTATTGGATCAATTGAAGCTGTTTACTCGGAGTTCGGGCCGATTATTGGAGTGTACAATTGATTTGAACGGCGCGTTTGTTGATTTCCAAAGAAGAGCCAAGTTAAGACAAATGACAACTTAAGATTTTGCTAATAATACATCTTTGTAATCTGCAAAGTTTTGCAATTCTGTGGGGCACTCGAATGTGGTCATTTTTTGCTACAATGGTCACCAAAGCCACGGTCATTCGGTCTATCGATGCGCTCTGAAAGATAATCGCGATTGACTGGTAAGCGGGTGTGTGGAGTGAGATGTCAGATCCGAGCGATCGATAACCACCGTTGCGCGGATGCACATATGTGAATGAATGAACGATTCTCTCACTTGTCTTGGAGCTCCGATGAAATTAGACAGGTCGCTTGCCAAAGGTCATCTTAACCCGAGTCTGAGGACAGTTTGTGAGATGTACTTCTAGTTTATGAATCACGTTATGGCATCACGGGTTGAACATAGTCTGACCAACAACGGTCATGACGAATATCTCAATCGATTTGAACGTACACTGGTAACAACAAAGCAAACAAACGAATAGATGTCTACAGACGCTAATGGTACACATTTCTCACTAGAAAATTATGAATAGATTACACAGTGAACAATCAGTTTGAATGTGGGAAAGAAGTCAATGTTCTGAGTATACCCCGTAACAGATATTTCACTCATTTTAGATGTTATTTCCTTCTCACTGTATTCGAGCTAGTTTACCTTTGATTCCTTGAATGGGTTAAGAATGATGTGGTTGTTATAGCTAAAACAGTTGTATATTATGGTGGACGTCATATAATCAGTTCTGTTGTTAGCCTAACATTGCAGCGGAATGGAAGAATATCTGGAATTAATGTGGGATAATCGGGTTTCGGGATAACTATACACTTAGAACTGAAAAGGGGCTGAATACTGCACGCAATGTATCGATATCAAGCCAAGTGCGTCATAAAATATTTAGATTTCTTCGATACAAAAAGGATACGCAGGACGGCAAATCTAAATTCCATTATAAATAAACAGTGCATAATTATAAACATTGGGAACAAGTAACGGAATTAACCTTCTTTTCATCGATCCGGTTTATTTTGTCACAAAACTGTTAACCGATTTTTATACTACTTAATAGCATCTACTACTGATTATCCTGCCGTCGCAGTTCCTGGAATTTAACCCACTTTTTTGAATTCCCGAGGAGTGCGACATATCAGGAACTTGACTGTACATATGTATATTACTGGCTTCCGAAAAATGTTAAACCCGGTAACAATTTCAACGTTCCTAAGCATTTAGGATCGACCGGTTGTGCAATAATTTAATATTATTTGTTTTCACTGTCACATCGACGTAATTGAACGAAGGCCATCTTTATAACCACCCTGACAGGTGGTTATGTAAAAGTCACCATAAAAGTTCTGACATCTGAATTGATGCAATGTTTACTGAGATCTTCACATTGGTCATAAATTTCTGTGAATTGCATTATTCAAGGCATTCTCATTGGATTATACCCTTAGTATAGATTCTTGAAAACCAATCGTGCACTTGTTTCGTCAATAGTTTGTTCTGCTCTTTTTCACCTAATCCAGCGTTTCATGATGAATTTCTGTTGTATTTTTACAACCAACACCGAAGACTACGTTACCATCGCTATATTTGAATCATTTGAGTAGTTTTACGGCGTTTATTGCTTTTATCGTCCTTGATCTGAACGTTTTTACGCTGCTAAGTGGTTAACTACTCCCGAATAATTTCAAGAACATGCGGAAAATGTAGGAAAAGTATATTTAACAGATCTTCAAGTGTTATCTTCTGTTTTCCCTAAGGATAATAATAAAAGAAGAATGTAGCTGAATGGAAAGTTAAACGATATTGGAACTTCCTGAGTTTCTTGAATATTGACTATGAAATTAATGGTAAATTTGTATAATCCAACAGAAGAAGCTCGGAAATTATTGTGTGGAATCATTACCTGGAAAGGAAAAAAGTAGTTTTTAGATCGTTACTATGCGCCGCAATGCAATAAAGTGGACCTCATCAGTTTTTTCCAAAATCTATGTGCTTACACATGAAAATGTTTTGGGTACTGTTGATAATATCTAGACTTCATGGGAGAGGCGGGACTAAGTAGTCGAGAAAAAAAATCATCCGACTATACCAATACTTAGTAGCTGACATCCTAAACACTGTCCCCTCGCATTTATTCTTTGTCCCTCACCGATTGACTGCTATGTGCTTTATATACCACCCTACAATGATAAGAGGAATCCTCTGTCTTAAAAAAATCTGTCTGTCATATTTTGACCATGCATCTTGAAGAATGAGCTACTCGATCAATTTAGTGCTTGTCTGGCCTGCCTAGAATGCGGATTATTATACAAAATTAACTCCCTAGTGCTTGTTCCAGACTGGCAGGAATCTGTGCCTGTACTCCTCCTCTGTGGTGATCAACTGGAAATGGATGAGAGCTTTAAGTACCTCGGGAGTTTGACTGCAGCAGGTGCTGGTGTTGGGAGGGGATCACATCATGGATATCGAAAGCTAAAGCAGGTTTTACCAATCCGTGACGCCGCCACTACGTTTGTTCGTCCCTCAAGGAAAGGGTGTAAATCGCCGTATTTACGGTTGATATACCTGCCCACTCTGTATCGACTTTCTGTATGAGGACACCGATGCCTCCGAATCATGGCTTGATGAGGAACTCACCGGAAACATATGTTCGCCTACAAAATATATAAAAAGTGTATCGTAGAACAAATAAAAAATTGCTATTCTTGTTACTCATATTGGCTGTCTGACCATTTTACTCTGCTTTGTACCCCAACGCCCCCTGTTCTGTTATTCTTGTTGCGTTGGTACAAAGTTTGCTCGCATGCCGGTCACTATATATGTAAATTTGTATATTTACCCCAGGGCGCATTTTAGCACTCCCTGTTTTGTGCACAGTTGAGGTCTCGAATTTCTGATCATCTTTTGTGCATATACATAGTATTATAAAATATTTCATAATATAATAATATAGTATACGGTATATATGATATATATAATATACATATACTCATACAGTATTCTTTGGAGTAATTTTGAGTAAGTTATCTCACACCGGTAATGTAGACTTTCTCAGATTTAGCCAGCGTACGATGAACTATTCACTCTAACCGACCACAAAGCATTCTTTTATTACCTTATTAGTAAACCACAGATATCAGTTTGCAATGGGTCATCTATCAAATACAGAACTGTGATCACGATTCCCGTTATCACTATCAAAACACGTAGTATGCAATGAGGAAAGTTAGTATGCATCCATGAAGTTAATCAGAGAGCTCACTTAAACAGGGACATCTATCCTTTTGATGAACCAATAATTCACGGATGTGGTTTTCGCTTGCATCAACTTGGCGTTTTATGTGGGTGTTTGCGTAAATGCCGGACTCATCCGCCCAGGTGTTTTGGCCCAGACGTTTTGCTGACCCCACGTCCGTAAATTGTGAAATCATTCTTTTTCTTGCTGGAGTAGCATCGAATGCCTCAACCTTCAACTTTATAGAATATGTAATTTCATTAGTTCCATTTTAAGATGCAGTCTAGATTATAAGACAATAATTTCAACCATCGAATAATTTGTAACACCAGCGTACAGACTTTCCACGTTGGTGTCTTACAATTCAAATGTCAGTACCAAGTAGATAAAAGGTAGTCTCGTCACTGTCCATCAATTATATTTTTAGCCGTTTGTTTAAATCTTGGATAATAACATTCTCGCTTAATAAGTAAAGCAGGCTTTTATACGAACGCAAAAATGAACTCAGTGCAAAATAGTCCGTTAATAAATTTCTTCGTTCTGTGTTTGTTTTTGTGCACCATGTTTACGCTTCAATGTGATACTAAGGAAAACCTTTGTGCCTTTTGTGTTTGATTATCATAAAAGAACTCAAGTGTCATATCGAAGAGTATTCCTGTCCTGTAGGACAGTACAAGTATACTATTAGACTTTGTTCATAATGTCCTGTCTAACGGTTCTAGTCATCAGCGGAAAATTTGAGGAAATTCAACTTTGTTTTGAAGTGAAACCTTTATGTTAGCCACCGTTGCGATTTATTTTTCTTGATGCCGATGACCTTTCATTCTCTAAAAGGAATCGAGTATGCTAGCGAATTGTTTTTTTCACGAAAGAAGATACAATTATGGTTATTTAAACAGTGGCTCAGAGTAAAATTTCAACAGTAATGTTATTCAATTAGGTGAGTCAATTAAGGTATTAGATGGTTCTAGAACCAGCTGGTACTAAAAATTCATTCCTTGCCTTTGTGGGCCAAAGAATATACGGAAGAGGTCCCCTCGTTGTGTAATAATACCATATGTTATTATTATTAGGTTATCCTATAATATCACAATCTGGATACAGCATATATATATTGTTTACCACATTTGCCTCGGGGAATGTTCTGCCGTAATGATCTGTGTATGTTGAAACCGTTGGAACTCTTTTCACCGCTGCAAGCTCTTTTAATGTTGGGGGAATATTTTTCAACAGTTTGGGATCCATCGCTAAGTCATAAGACAAAAACCGCTTCGGATGTTCCTTCTTTGTTCCTTTAATCCTGTCACAGCACATTTCCACATACGTTGTCTTGTCTCGGAACTGAATTTATCACTTTATGTTTCAATATTACCGTCTCATCTGTTCCATATCTTCGATAAGTGGAACGGTGTAATGATCTTACAGGATCCGTGAATAAGTCATAATCTTTTGGTTCTGATTCTCTATCATCGAGCCTGTATATTATTCCAAATTTTTCTCTCAATTCTGAACCCACCAATCTCCTGTTTTTACAATACGTGAATAGAGACTTATATTCCCCTTCGAAGCGTAAACTCCTATTGTGGGCAACATTTTGTCGCGTAGTAATGACTCAAGTGATGCGACAAAACAAGGACAGGACAGGAATCGGGGTTTGAGCCAGTACAATAGTCCAGGTTCTTGCTTCCACGTGTATCTCGTCACACTTCGACAGTTAGCTAATCGGTCCTTGTTGGTGTAGGGGTACGGCCAGGGAGCAGAGACGCGAATCCGGTTTGCTGTCGATGGAAGCAGCACCAGCTGATCAGTCACAGGCTAATCAGGATGTCCGAGGAACCCCCCAGCATATAGTACAGAACCCGCATGCATGTGAAGAGATACTAGGATGAGAAAGGAAAAGTAACCTAGTATGGGGAGGAGGGTGTGGGGAGCTCGAGATACACAGATGAAGTGAAGGTATTTGAAGTAAAATGGGATGATATAGTTAATAGTAAAGATGGGAGGGGAGTGGAGTACAGGAAAGCGAAAGGCATAGCTACCACCACGCCCATGCTTGTACGCAGTATTCGAGGTGTGGACGCACCAAGGCCTTGTTGAGGGGCAGTATAACTACAAAGTCCCTCGATTCAATCTAATCCAATCTTCCAGGACGTAGAGCCCCCGGCCTTATGGTTGTCCTGATTTTGGCTCGACCTCGTCGGTAGACCGATCGAGCTGTATGTTTGTCCGGTTTGCAGCACGGTTGATAGTTCCGCGACCTTCCGAAGATGCGGGATTCCGATTTAGTAGAAGTCGCACCCGTTATTGGCAAGGCTGAAAAAGAAAGGGAACATGCTGTCTTCTCGCAGTGTCGGTGAGAGACTTACGTACACTTACTCGCAAGCGCTCCTGCGTGTGCACGCTGAGCATGCGCACCAAGTTGTGTCAAACGTGGGGGTGGGGAAGATTAAAAGAGGAAGCTTATTTCCCTTCTGTTTTAGGTCACTTCTGGAAATGTTTCTGCCCATACTCCATCCATTTCCATTTTAAAGGCCTGAACTGTGGTCAGCTGAACGAGTCTTCCGGGGAGGCGATTCCAGAAGTTGAACACCCTGTTGGTACAGAAATGTTTCCTCACATCCAACCCACTTCTATTCTTTTCTAAGTGACATTCATGNGCCAGATCGGCATTCTTCATTTGTCTGAAGACTTCGATCAGGTCTCCTCTTAAACGTCTCCTACGCATAGAGAAGAGGTTCAGGTGCCGAAGCCGGTCTTCGTAGGATAGCCCTTTGGTTTTACGAACCATTCTAGTTGCTAAACGTTGCACTTTTTCTGGCCTGTCTACGTCCATTACTCGGTAGGGAGCCCAAGCTTGGACGCAGTATTCTAGGTGGGGTCTGACGAGTGCCTTATACAGAGGGATGAATACACCAACTTTTCTGCGGTTATTGCAGCTCTGAGTGCAAAGAGTGCTCTCCTGGCCTTGTGGGCTGCTTCGGGGCATTTTTCGCAAGGGGTACAGCTGGCTGGGACTGTAATCCCAAGATCCCTGACACATCTCTCTTGTTTCAGAGTATGAGCTATTTGATTTGGGAGTGTAAGCAGCATGGGGGGTTCGGAGCATTTCTGCTTAGAACACAACAGTTGGTTGCGTTCAGCGGCAGATCCCATTTTACAATCCACACTGACAGTCTGTCTAAGTCGTCCTGTATTGGTTGACAACTGGACGAGCTACCAACTATTTTAACGTCGTCGGCGTAGATGAGGCATGGATTTGCAACCTCCTCGGCAAAGTCGTTGATAAACATTAGGAAGAGGAGTGGTCCTATTGACCCCTGGTGGACACCACTGGTCACTTTCCCTTCACTGGAAGTCGTAGATCGTATTTTCACCTGGTATGTACGGTCGTGGAGTAAACTGGCTATCCAGTTACATACCTGGGTTCGAGCTCCTGTACCCCTTAATTTATGTAGTAACAGCATGTGGTTAACGGAGTCGAACGCCTTTTGGAAATCTAGGTAGCAGACTTCGACTGTTTCTCCTTTGTCCAACCTGTTAGTTACTTCGTCTAGAAATACCAAGAGGTTGGTCAGCCAGGATCGACCCTTGAGAAATCCGTGCTGTGCTTTCGAGAAGAAGTGCACGCCTATTAGGTGCTCTGCTAGCTTTTTTCTTATTATCTGCTCCATCGCTTTGGAGACGATGCTGGTTAAGCTAATTGGTCGATAGTTTTCTATATTGGCTGCATCCCCATTTTTGTGGATGGGAGCAATCGTAGTTCTGCGCCAGTCGGCCGGCACTATGACTGTTGACATCGACTGATTGAACAGTGATGTTAAGGGTTCAGTGATTACCGGTGCCAGTGGTTTTAGCACCGCTGGGTGCAGGTTGTTTGGGTCGGTGGATTTCGTCGGGTTGAGTTCGGAGATCCCAGTTAGGAACTCGTCGTGCTCTATGATCCACCTGGGGCTGCATGGGTCTGCAATATCCAAGTTTGTGACGATGCTACTTTTCTCAGCAATAACGGCGCCTTAGAAGCCTTCCCTTGTAGGCTGGAAGGAACCATTCATGAAGGTACCTAGTTACCTCACCTCGTCAGTGATTTCCACCGGTGTGGGTCCCGTGCCATATATCAACCTCGCCTCTTCTATGGATCTGTAGCTGTTCTTCAACCGCCAGTTTCGCAACGGCAGTTTTCTGTTCTTAACTCTTGGATAGATTCATTCAAGCAGGACGTGATCATCAAATCGCGTACCAGAAGTACATTCACCCTACACTGGTGACTAGCAGAAGGATAGGTTCAGTTTCCAACCAGTTCTGTATAAATGAGCACTATCAAGGCATGGTACATAACCATGTCATACCTATCAGAACCATCAAAGTCCAGAAATCAAGTTTCGACTTAGCCTATATATCACGTAGCCAAACTGTAGTGACCCTGATTGTACGAAGAAAAATAGCAATCCACGAGGACGTTTTCCGTTCATATTTTCTTCATAATCAACTCTGACTCCAACTATGATATTTCTTTGTTTTACTTCTGTTTGTTTTACCGAGCACGGTTTTCCGCTCAGGTGTATATGTAAGCTGGGTCCTGGTAAAACCCACGCTACACGTGTAACACGCTTTCGCTTTGCTACTGCATTTATTGCTTGCATTGTTTAGCGTTACCTGGACACGTTTCGGTACTATCTAGTACCACGATTCGCCAATAAACGTTTACGACTCCCACGAGTGTTTTTGTCTACCTCGGGCAAAGATACACGAGGAGGTCGCGTGCATATTGAGATTCGTAAGAAGACTTACCGGCAGGCCGTCAACTCCGGTCAGCTTCATTGGTGAGCCCGTACCGTTTACTCTGTAAGTCAATTCCATTTGGGTTTGTACTTTTTCCTCACGGTTCATTATCATTTACACCATATGTTTCTTTATCGCATTTGTACAATGTCCGAGGAACGTCCACCGGTAGACGATAGGGAGCTGGACCTACTGGCTATTAGTTTTAGGCCAGTAGCCTTCATCCCCCATGCCCCGAAGTGTGGTTTGCGGCGTTAGAAACGCAGTTTGTCGCCCGGAACTTGCGCAGCCAGCGCTCGAAATACGTTTACGCAGTAGAGGCGAGCCCTGGCAACCGAATATCCGCCATTAGGGATATTATCCTTAAACCACCGGCAAAGGATGCGTACGAAGTTCAGTTCTATAACCCCTCTAACGAGTAGAGGTTATGCCAGTTGCTGGCTCGTCACCCGATCGGTGACACGACGCCAAGCAGGCATCTGGCGCGTCTACGCTCGCTAGCCGGCCTAGCAA
>UZAN01048639.1:0-18668 GCA_900618425.1 Echinostoma caproni | reverse complement strand
CTAATTCTATCAATAAACATAAGCATTTGCTGCTATCAATTCCTCGTGTATTTCATTGGTGTCCGCAGTTTGGACTGGAGCCAATTCAGTTCTGAGCAGTACAATACGGATTCTCGTATACCTAAATTCAATACTGTTCTGATTACTACAGGACATTGTGGTGCGTTCCGCCTGGCTAAGATTGGTCTCGGTGGTAGACCAGGTTTGTGTGGTTTTATCAGTTGCGTGGAAATGCTTCCCGGTATCTTCAGTTTTCCGATAGTACTCTCAAAGATGATTCGACCCTCGAAGAGCAAAATAAATGCATTGGGTAAAATGAGCGCTGAAAGCTAGGAAGACTATTCATCATGGTTGATCTGCCATCAACGTTTTCCATTTTAGTCAATACTGCATTATGAACTAACCTCAGTCAGTGGACTTTCATGTGATTCAAGCAGAGTGTCATCTATTTAGACGGTTGTCGAAAAATTCACAGAATCTCAAATTAGGCCGCTTTTCATGCATACCCAGATATTGACGGACGCATGAAATAGTTACCGTAGGCAAACCCCACCCCAAAGCAATCCGTGTGGGAAGTCATGCGCGTTGAAGCTAACAGACGGGTTCCGCGTATTGAAGATGTTCGATCCACCAGGTAAGTGCCTCTAAAATGTCTTCTTTTGTCCCTTGTACTTTGCGCGAGTCGCAGAGATGTACTGGCTAACATAATCAACCGCTTTTCGGAAGTGGTGCATCTCAACATGCTAGTGTAGTTTGACACTATCAATGTTATTCATTCGCACCCCATAGTTTGATTCGTTTTCCCTATACGCAGCAGAGGAAGAAAATGGGTGTTAAACGAACGAAGGCAACGGATAGAGTTAGTTCGACATACGATCTGTAACGGGCCAAAAGATGTCCTTGAGCTTGTCGAACCACAGACCCGCAGGTGGATGTTTCATTCGCAACGATCAAGCCGACCCGGTGGGAACAGCACTGGGAAGAATATACGCACTGCTCATCAAAGTGTGGCCAAAAATGTCACAACTGAGCCGTATACACATGAACCGTTCATTGTTCTGCTGTGCGTTCGAGAATTAGCTGTAGACAATCGAATGCTCGTGTGACTTTATTGGAATTTATTCAGCAGATGAGTTTGTCCGTCGATAGGGGTTCACGAATGAAATTTGACTAAAAAGCATTGGAAGCCGGGAATGCTAATTCGTTAGGCTGTTGAATTCGTGGCGTCCCAACATAAAAGTGATCTTAGAATGTGAATTGGAATCTACACATCCATTTTTTGGCTTACTACTCAAGCGATTGTCAGACGGGAAACTTCAAAGATCTGTGTACCGGAAGCCTACATGTACCAGACAGTCTGAGAAGGGTGAGAGAACCATTTCCCTGGAAGTATTACTAAATTATTCAATAGCTTTTTAATGTTTCTGTACTTAATCGATTTATTGAGTTCTGTTTGTGTAACCGTCAACCAGTCACGCCAGTAGGTGCTTAGAACAGCCAACTGATTTCATTTAACGAAGAATATGGAACTTTCTTCATAAGTGAGTGACAAATCTAGCGAAAGGCATTTGATGGAATGGGCGGAATTCAGCTAAATGACAGAGCGGGAATGCGGCAGAATCCATCTTGTACCTGTTTATGTTGTTTACTAACTGCAAGGGGTGTTTTTATGCATTTATAAATATATAGCACATGCTTTTAACCCGATGTAGCATGCTGTTAAAGCAGTGAGAAGAACTAACTGGTTTGGAATACTGAATATGTGCGATTATAGAAAGGTCACAGTGGTCGTTGATTTCCAGTACTTCAGAAAAGAATACGGGCATTGGAATGAGTTAGGTAAACAAGTGAATGCATCCGTCCGAGAACCGGCACTGTGCTTAAAAATTAACGGTGATAGACTTCAAGGACTAATACTTTTGAATACTTTGACTGGACGGTAGATATTGTTTGATCGCCTGAACCATTTAATTGTGCTTTTCATAGCGTGCAAACACACAATCGCATCAACTCGATGAAAGAAGTGCCAGGGAGAAAAAATTAACTTTATCAGTAATGTCCAATAAAGGCTCTAGATTTGTCATTCTCGCTAAGAAAGATTATATGAGAAGGATGAATCTTATACTTATATACTCATGTACGGTTAGATCCGAAGTCAAAATACCACAGTGAAAAATGTATGCAAACTGCGATAATGTGGCTTTGCTCTTGATGGACTTGAAGACCTTGATGAATTGATTACCTCATCAACTCTATTTCATTTGCCATGAAAATATGTATGGGTAGGTGGATAATGTAATTGGGTCATAGATGTTAATCCGTAAGTCCATAACCGGAGCTTGGTGGATTGCAATATGAAAATGTTATTAGAATATGAATCCGGTCTCAAACTACCCAGGAGATTAATTACAACTTAACCGATTGTCAGACGGGAACCATTTACTACCTCCAGAAATCTATCTGGAGGGCACGTTCACTCTCAGTACGTATTATCAAATTTTTTTTTACCTAGGTTGACCTCACCTCGAAGTCAAACTTGATTACGTAACTCAGTTCTCACCCCTGGGGTTTTACTGACTCACTTCAACGATAGTACCCTTTTTGTTTAACCTATTGCTATTAAAGTGTGCTTTTACAACCGAGCGAGAACACACAAATTTGATGGTCATTATCCATTTTGCCTACATATATCTTCTTGTGTGATGTGAAACGGATTGAGGAACAAAGAATATTTCAAAAGTTCTCTATATTATTTCACCGAAACATAGTGCGGTCCTCCAAAGGGGGAGAGGGCGCTTTATCGCCTTCTCTACCAGAGAACATCAGGTACTCGATAGTGGTGATCCGATAACTGATATACGTACGACACATTATGGGACACATACAGTGTGGACATTATGATGTAGTAAATGAGCGGCGCATGTTAGTAATGTGGTGCTTTATGTTTGTTCACCTACAGTTACTGAACAAATCGTATTAGAAAAGGATATCGAATCTTTGTTTTTACACGGGACGATGCAGTCGCAATTCGAGACGAATTGTTCTACTGCAATACAAATCAGAGCAACCTTTAGCCAAGTTGAGTCGCCTCAAATGTTTGCCCCGATACCAGGCAACCAGTTGTTCATTAATCTTAGTATCTGAAGAGAAAAACAATATTTCATAACCGCGTGAATTACTGTTCAAATTCTGCACCATTACCTTGAGTTCTAAGCCAGATGTTTTTGCAATTATCTCACTGAATGTATTCATACTGATCACAGTTCAAAAATATGACTCGATAAAAAGAGCCTAAATCTCAAGAAGTTAGTGAGGGAAACCAAGTTTTCCAATGCAGTAACAGATGTAGATTGGGTCCACCAGAAATCATCATCATTGTCATCATCATCATCATCGTACAGCAAAATATGGCGAAGCGAAATTCACTGATCGCTGCCAAACTCAATGCATACACGATTAGTGGGAAAATTTAAGGTGGATAGGGAGGATTGAACCTACTTTGAGGGAGGGAGAAGAAGATGAGTCACTATGGTCAACACACAGAGTATCCAATCAAACTCGGCATACATACTGTTTCAAGCAGTCTGGCCTGATAAAAAACGACAACAAGAACGCCGCTGCTGTCGGTTCGCTGCCATACCCTTCAATGTCTCCAACCAACCAGTTGTGGAGTCTTTCGGACCCCGATCTGGAAGGCGAGAGACACCTACTCTACCTAATGGCTATGTGCATTTCTTCATGCCTCGTCTCCACGTCATCTGCTAACCTCCACGTGGTTTTCTTCCAGCCCGATTAGCTACAGCGAATAAAGCGCGGTGCGGCAGATGACTGGGCATACGCAATACGTGCTCTAGCCAGCGAAGCCTAGTAATCTGAATTCGGTATGCCAGCAGGTTTATACCTGACAGACTCCCAAACACTCGACGGCTTACCTCCACGTTACTAACCCGTTCGCTCCATCCAACGTGGGCTAAATTGCGTGAACACCAGTAATCGAAAACTTCTAGTAGACGGATATCTTCTACTCTCAAATTCAAGTTGCACAACCATAAAGCAGAACTGATTGAACGCTGGCCCAATATACACGACCTTTCAATTTCAATGAAACATCGCTTCTGCGCCAAAGGTGTTTCAGTCCTCGAGCCTTGAAAATGCGGTTGGTTACTCTTTTTGCTGCGCTACCGTCGTTGATCATGCAGATACCTAAGTAGGAAAAGTAATCCACCACTCCTAATTTGTGGTCATTTAGTTTCAGAGCGGAAGCAGACAAAATCCAGTCCTGCAACATCACTTGGCATTTTGAATGTGTAGAGGGAAGTGTGAAAATAATCGAGACAAGGACTACCTAAATCAATGACCCTAAGATCTTGTAACAAGGATGTCAATGATGTCGATTAGTAACCCCAGGAAACGTAGGCGAAGTTTCTATTCTGTTAAGGTAATGAAGCATAATGTCAAACACAGCAGACTTGAACAAGCATGTGTGTATTTAATATCGCAGTCACCATGCTAGAACTGCTTAATTTAAAAATGAATATGTTTGCGGCGCGTCAAAGAATAGTTTAACTTCGATGTAGTAAACCAACATGATAAGCCTGTCATGTAGTTCACAGATGACGTGCATCCCCCGCTCCGCTGTTGAGATAGAAGCTTACCACATGGAATAACCGAACTATTCGGTACTGGTTTTTAGTTGTGTTGCTGGTATGTACAAACACAAAAGAGTCCTCACGATTTTATAATGTTGTTCAATCGAATTTCTGTTCTAAAAAAACGAATTCCGATCTGAAAAATAGTTATTCGGGCACATTTGAAATTCAGCCACCACTCACCATCCGTATACTGTAGTTTATTCCATACAAAGGGACTGAGAAAAATGATTATTAATTCTGCATTGCACAATATACAACTATTATTTTGGCCTCGTGATAAGTCGCGCCAAATTGATTGGTAGTTTGGAATCCAAGACGTAAGTCGTTACATCTGAACAGAAGACAATACCGACGGACACAGATAACCGACTGATATTCAGGTGATGTTAATATAAGAAACACCGGGGAAAGATTCCGTAGTATTGCTAGCCGTGGGTGAACCTACATTTTTACCATGTTATGTCTCTTGCCACTGTGTTACTTCGATCGTGAAACTGCCGGAAATCGATATGAGTGGCTTACAAACGGATTGTGTTACAATCAAACATCGCCGAATGAAACACCCAATGCACTTGCACCAAGAACGAACGAAGACAAATGTCGCAGAATACTAGCATTGCTTTTGATTCAATCAACCGCACACTTTAAGCAACCATTTTACATCTCGACCATACCGAGCTAGTAAGCTCTAATCACCGCATTTATGCAAATCGGTGGGAATTTCCAAAATCAATGAAAAATCAACTTCACGGCTATTGAATTGATTGAACCAACCACTATCAAGTGAACAGATAACAGATGACGTAATGGAATCGATAACAATCAACGTTTAGTAGCAGGATATCGTCATTGTGGTTTGCAAGAGGGACCACTACGTTATTGAGACGATTAGACGAAATGTTCAAAACCCACAACACATTCACATGTTGTTTTGCCTTAGATGATGTAAAAATTACGAAGTCAAATCAAGGAACTGCTTTATCCACCTCGAGAGGTGGATATTCAGTAACAACATAACCATAGTATGTCAACGAAAGTGCAAAAGAAACATTATGATACAACAATTAAAGAACGTGAAAACGGACAGCAACATCAGGAACCAATAGCTTGGCCGGGTGTTTACGATTGAGTTAGTATAGCATTTTGCGCAGATTTCCTACAACCAGTTCGTAGTTTGTTAGAGATCTGGCAAGATACGGGACAACAGAGCGTCTGTAAGTTTCAGTGCGTGTCTTTATAAGTTCGGTGAGTGGAACGGGTGGATGAGGGAGCAGGACACTGACTAAGCGGGGAATAAAGAGGATGAGAAATATCAGATAAAATCTTATTGGAGAATGTTTTACAGCACTTGCGGTTGTGGGTCACGAGATAGTTTACCAGAGGTTCCCGTGATATGAGACTACAAGCCGACAGAAATTTAACGGATCGGGAAATGAGTTTGAGGTCCGTGTGAAAAAGGCCAGGGAAGATAACAGGAGACACATAAAGCCAGTGGGGCAAATCACAAGCGAAAACAAAACGCCTTATGAGATGGTTCGGGGTGGAAAGTGATTTAAGAGGTAAAACATAAAACATGAGCCACCTGACCTTCAGAAAACGTCATTAACGTGATCAGACCAAGGGAGGTGACGGATGAAAACAACGCCAAGTTATTTGACAGACGGTTGTCATTCCATTTGGTCACTGTGGATAGACAAATGTGGCCTGGCATTTGATAATTCATCATACGTTATTGAGCAAAACGTAGTGATTTCGTGTACAAACTACTATCCTAACTTATAATAACGGTACTATAATGGTATTCACTTGTTTTGAGCGTAGCAGTTCTAAGCCATCTGAAAAGTACCATACTTTCCGTTTGCTTCTGTCATCTCACGTTGTATTTTCTTTTGGCTCCAGTTTTCGCCTGTATAGATACGTTGAGTAACATGCAAGGCATTACAGTGAATTCATAACCGTTTTAGAACAACAGAGCAATCTTCACTTGGTCTACACCAATCCATCATGCACCGGATTATGCCGGTATCGGATTCGTTGCTAGGTTACAAAGAGCAAGGCAGTTCTGCTTTGCTTATTCTCATCAGTTTTTGGTCGAACTTCGGAAGAACAGCAAGTGTATCTACCGGAGAATTGACTCCACAGACTGTAATACAAACGTCCGAATCGACGAACTGTCCCGATGGAGTTGAGCACCAAATGAAATCGTATTGAGCACATCTTTTCTGGATCATCATTGGTGCTTGCGATACATCATCGTGCTCATTGGTTCATTCACAAACAGCCAATGAAAGAGCTCGATTTGATTCAGAGTGTACAATGTTCTCCAGACCGCAGATTATTTTGATCACAAGGTCATTTTCATTACCAGGCAGGAAAAACTAGCAACATACGTACACAAAACAGCCACCGAAATCCCACGGTAGTCGAAGTGTTCCATTAAGCTGTCTATCCCAACTGTGGACAATTTCCGACAACACATACTCAAACAAACAAACACACACACAAACGCATACAACAAAAGTGAGCAAAGCCAGGGATAGAACGAACTACGATTAAGCTTGTCCCAAATGGCTACCACCGCACCAAATCTGTCGTCCTCAATACGCCGATGTAACACGGAACATCACATTGTTGAGGATCGTTACTATTTGCATCATCATGCTCCCGACCACTATCACAATCGCCGTTTGTATACAATCAGACAACATATGTCCACTAGTTCACTGTATCAACTCATGCAAAACCATGCCTCGGACAAGGATGCATCTCGAACGGTCGTGACCGGCAAATTCAAACAGCGACGACGTAAAGCAAGCATGTCAAGCAGTCAATTGACCGCGATGGAACTCCCCGCCAAGCGGCCCACAGCGATCGCACCCGCGCATATGATCCGGTCGCATGCGCTAATCCCGGCCACCTGTTCGCGTTTGCGTTTGGCCTGTGAAACATGTCAGCATACCGTGCACAAACATCAATATCTGTACTGTAGGAATTGCCCAGTCGTTTGTCACGCACGCGATACTTGTCTGAATGACATACCCCGGGATTGTCCCGCGCATGATTTGGGCCTCGAAGGATGGGGTGAAAGTGAGTGGATTGATTTTTGTGTGCTGTTGATTTGTTTGTTTGTTTGTTTGTTCGAGAAATTGATCGGTAACCATGAACGTATTGTAGACCAATTGGTTTAAACAGTCATTAAGCTTTTACGTGAAGTGGTAAAGATGGAGTAGATCAACCAAGGGGGTGGGTGGGATTTTACGGGACATGATCGGCATAGCAGATGGTTTTACACACAAAGTGGGCATGATAGTGCCACATACGTTTTTTTAGATGTAAACGTCTGTCACATGTTTCTTTTCGACTGAGCCCGCTATCCAATCAGCCATGCTCCTTGGATTTTTTCAATACTCATTACAGTCTACAGTATGCAAATGGTTAGTACTATCAGGCCTCGCTCGTTGTTACTATTACTTGCCCGTCGTGATTCCAATCAGTATCGCTCGCACATACACACACACAAACACACTCAAAATACACCAGCGGAATCAAGATGACTGTTAGTAGTAGTAGTAGTAGTAGTAGTAATAGTAGTAGTAGTAGTATGCAACACCAATGCAACCTTTGAGAATGAAGAAAGCAACTGAACGAAAAGCCGGAATATAAAGTTTAAATAAATAAACTAATATGTTGCTGTCGAAAGGATTGAAATCGACACACCGGATTCGGCTCAACAAAAGGCGTTCTGTCCATCGCCATCTGGAAGCTGAATGCAGTCAGTGGTCCACAGATTCCAGTTAGGTTACGGTTAAAAAACTAGCCGTGTTCTTCCTTGGCATAGGCTTTTCCGTGTAAGAGGACGTTGACATCCATCACGGCAAATAGGAAGTGGCTTACACAAGAACAACAGTTTTAAAGAAATTCATCGCTTGGGGCACGAAATGTGAAATAGAGACAACTAAAAAACTACGCGAACTCGGATTGGAATGAGAGGGAAAAAACCATGAAGCAAATAGCGGTGCCAATGGGCAAGCAAGACTTCAACCTCCACGAGTCCTGCATATGGCCTAAAATGGTGCCTGATTTGAATAATTCGGTGTGAATGATATAGCGGAAAAGTGAAACGGCTCCTCGGATGAAATTTGTAAAGAGAAGTTGGAGCCTTGGTCTAATAGCTCGTAGAAAACAGCGTCTATTGACGACTGAATCTGGTTGCCTAAACGAACACGAATTGGTGAATGTTCGAATCGTTTTGGCGATGAAAAGAAGCTCAGTCTAAATAGACCTGACGCCGTAATTAGCAGTGGCCTGATATCCGCAAGGAACAGCGGCTCCTCACCACTCGTTACAAATTCAAAAAAGGTACTTTTGCTTCGTTTTTGTCTATTGAATATACAAATGTACTGCCAATTTTCAGGAAAAAGGGTTGTGGTCATACAAAAGTGACCTGGGAAATTACAGAAATGAGAAATGAGGGGAGCAATTCGAACACAGGACCCCGGATCAGTAATTTGATCACATTAACCATTAGGTAACCACGGTAATACTTCCTCAACAGTTTAACATGAATGAATACCGTACAACCGAGAGTGCTGTAAGACAATTGTTAAAGTGATTTAAGGAGCGGTTCAACCGTAATTGCCATGTATAAAGGCCGTTCATCTCTGAGAGGGAGAATTAATAAAAGTGAGTGACTTGCTATGTTGGACAATGGGATGCATGATTTCGTTGGACACATTCCTCTATCGAAGCGGCACATTTAGTTAGCCGTGTCATCAGGTGATCAGGTGTGGAAAACCCTCTTCACCATGTTATCATCCTAACTCATCATTCCCAACTGACAAATGACTGAATTCAACAGATATGAGACACATTTATGGTGGCACTGAAAATAAAATCCGATAAGCGAATCAAATTTATTTTTCTATAAATCCATTCATGTAGATAGAGCACTCCACAATATTTGCTTCAGTGCGAATTGGATCCTATTGCCGTATGCACAAAGCGATCCTACGTGCGTCAGTATTTTGATTTAACTCCTTCTTAGTTAGGACTTCTTTTGGTTACCAAGCTTGCATCGGTTTGTTGCTTGGTTACCGGCCGTGGCAGAGATAATGTCTGAACAAAACGCTGAATGTTATTCTGCGGTTTGGCTTGCACGCACCTGATACACAGGAAAGCCGTAGAAGACTAATGGACCGAAAAAAAAGGAGTGGTAGGGGAAGAGGATGATGCTATTATGTTAGTCTGGATAACTAGACTCGATTAAGTCACTTGGTTGACTGTTGACGATTTCATGACTGTACTGTGCTCATGCGCGTGCGGATGTGGAGACGTTGTACCGGGGGCGGGGGCGGGGGGGGGGGGGGNGGGGGGAGTTTGTTTTTAACCCTTCTCTCGGTCTTCGGCTCTCGTCGCTTCCAGTTCCGGGACTGCGTTCAAGTGAGGAACCGTGATACTTTAGTAAACACCAGTCCATCAGTCAATTCACCTACAGTTAATCTCTCAAAATAACGTCGTATGGCAGATTATCATGTCTGTCAAACGAAATAATTTAAACAATCAACCCCGTCTAAGAAGTTCGTTCGATGGATCCCAGTGTATTATGAGTAATACTTGTCTCCGTAATCGGCCTAGAGGCTCTCTGATGGATTTCATGTACCTCTGTGAGTAGTATGAGTGATCCAAATGTGGAAAGATGAGGCAACTGTTTCAAACTGTGATGAAATGAAAGCTTTGATACATATTTATAATGTTTATGACTAACCCATGACTATTCCGCACCTCTTTATGGTGAACCGTAGAAGAGTTGAATGCATCACATTCATCGACGCGTCTTACATATCATTTCTTACCCTCTCGCATCAGCCTCTACAGATCTCCAGATCCCTATCTCGCCAGAACCCTAGTAAACTGACAAAGCTTTTCATTTGAAATTCTCAACAACCTCAGGGGTCCGACGTTTTACTCATATGATTTCCTTTCTTTGATGAGGTGTGTAATGTTTTACTGAAATGCGGACGCAAAAGTCTATAAAAATCCACATACAAGTGGATAGGCAACGGACCCTGTTATTCCGTCATGGGGTCCGGTGACCTAAGCCCTGGAACCTATTAATATCCAACACAACACCTCAGTAACAGGGGCACTATAGTAAGCCGAGTGATATCAAAGCTGCATTTCAATACAGTTCGATGTCAATAGCTGGGTTTGAACTGTGAGCTTAATGAACCAGGAAAGACTGGTGAGAAACAGCTGAACGAATGGAATGCTACAATCAGTGAATAAAGTTGATTTCCTTTAGTCTTTACAGTGTACTCGTGTTTATAGACCAAATGATTGTTTAGTAAGATATCACAACTTATTGTAAACGAACCGTAGATCAATACACGCCGTTTGGAGCTGACGTATAACGGATAAATCAAACTTTTGAAAGGAGTCAACTTTGGGATTCTGTGTAGACATGAAAAACGAACCAAGAATCTCAAGTCAGCATTCACGATAGAAATCAAATCTCGAAAACGTGCTAGTAATCATCTTCCTACGATGAACAAGACGCGCGAAATGAGCCGTTAAAGTAACGATTTGTTTATTAAAAGATAAAAAATTGAAACATCACTGGATAAACAGGCGATAACCAATCTCTATTTCAGTTCTGTTCATCAAACAGCTTTGCTTGAATCGCTTGGTTTCTGATTGGTCAATACTATTGACTTATGACCCGTTGTTCTGAAACTGTAAAACGTATATGTATATATATATATATGTATTTCTAGACTGAAGATCTTGTCATACAAGTTCGATTACCAAGTGTATATGTATATAGATAATTTTCCATGTGAGTGTGGGACCAGGCTATGCCAAACAAAAGATGATACAGCGACCTTGAGTAGACAGTGCGCGGAAAAATCGCAAGTTGTCCAAACCAAGGTAGGTGAATTTTCTTGATGAATTCACAACTCAGCCTTTGACTAGCCAAAGACTAAAACACAAGGCAGCTGGTTCGTATGTGCGTAATCCGCAGTCCATTAGCAGGCGGTGTGTAGTTCATCGGATCATACGCACTTTGGACGGGGTCAACCGTCCAAGGTGCCCAAATAACCTGGATGCTCAATTGAGCCGGTAACCACTACCGCAACCACAAAGATGTATGTGGTTCATACACCTCTTCTTGGTTGGTCTAGGATTGGGTTTTTTAGCCAACGTCTGTAAGTGAACAGCCAAGGGTGGACCAACCCGGTTCCACCCAGAAAGGTTATCCTTTCCTGTCCTCATTTTGATGGGGAAACACCATGACACGGGAAGACAGTGGCTGAGGTTTCCTCGGTAATGAACATGTGATACGTTTTGCTATTAGGTTACGCATTTAGGGTGACCAGACGTAACCGAAAACAATTACCTCCGACAAAAATGGGCCTTTTGAATTTTTGTATGCCGAGTGCACGGCTTATTTTATCCGGAAGAAACATGCGCGTTAATTTATGCAAACCCAGGTTAGTATCTAAGGAGATTTTCAGTGAGAATGGTAACTTATTCTTATTACTTTCCTCGACTGCAGAGCCATTTGCCGTAGAATGATAACCCTTTTAATATGCATTCTTACGGACAGTTAGAAGATCTCATCGACTTGATGAATAACTGAATGAACTCCAGGTTCCGAGTGCACATGTCCGAAACAAGTGATCTGGGGGGATAATTTTGAATCGCATTCAACAACCGCGTAAAATTCGCTTGAAAACTCAATGGTGTCGTAAGATTAGACCTACCTGTATATCCTAAGTAATGGTGAAACAAGAACAGAGAGAAAACCCAAAAGATTTGATGAAGCACAACTATTGAACATTCTCACTCACTCAGTCAATCAACCATTCATGCAATACAATTCTCAATTCGGAATCCTGAACGCCCAGTTAAATGAGCTTGCCATTCGCCGTTTGTTGTTTGCGAAAACATGACGTGCGATAGCTTTCACCGGAAGAGTTGTGTGTACCATGGAACAATTTTCCGCCTCCATTTCAATCGCTTTTCGCCTAGATAAAACTTTTGATTTATTCATTTTTTTCCCCTGTGTTACCTGGCACCATTAATGTTTTTTCTATGTTTTGCGTTTAGACTATCACGCATAGCGGTACCCTAGTTTATACACGGTGCTAGATACAATGTTTTACACAGTCGTTAGTAGTCATGACAACTCCCTTACCATCAAACCAATCTGCTTCCAAACACTAATGTTTTCGGCATACAATTAATCGTCCAAATAGGTAACGAATGAAAAATGCAGGTTCTCAAAAGCTTTGAATCCGCTCTCACTACTGCTGGTTTATTGCGAACTGAATATTTTGCATAGAGTAGATAAATGGTTTCCATAAGCACACAGCCGGCAATCGAAGTATTTATACATAAATTTAAATTTATATTGCCTTTTTCCCTTTGTGGCTATGATCAACCACTCGTCCGCGAGGAAACAATTTGCTGCATTCATTCATTTTGTTCAAGTAGGCAACATAAACTTTCGGTACATTGTGAGATACGGATGAAGTCTACCGGTACTAAATAGTCACAGATCAACAATGCAACCATCATATACGTCTGTACGATTCCGAAGACAACAGTTGATCCGGGCACGTTCAAACGGGCTCGATTTCTTTCTAATGTTCTCTGACTGTGTTGTTCGGTCAACAGAATGTTGTCAGAGTGCATCTCGTAGCGTCTCACACCATGTGCACACCTGCTATCCAGCACAATTCACATTCGAAACGGAATTCCAAAACCAACGAGCACAAATCACTTCTCGTAATGACAATCCAAGCCGTATTTTCTAATTGGAAGCGATCGGAGGTGGAACTTACGCAGTTAACAAAGTAAATAAAAGAATCCTCACTCGATCAATCTTTAGTTGGATGGGTGGTTGGTTGGTTGGATTACAGATGCAACATCAGAAAACGATGACCGATCACGTGGAACCACAATTGACTACTTCGGTNGGAAGCCTGAGTGTGGGAATCACAGTTACTGTGAGCGTTTCGTGAATATTCTCATATTAATTTAGTTGTGTCATTTGAAATATGATCCGTTTTGATCCTGGTTACGTTTTGTGGCTTTATCTTGGCTAAAACGAGACACCTGATTCTATCCGCTTACATTTTCTTCGTGTTTCTTTAAGCTATTGCTCTGGGTATTTTAACCTTCATTCATAGATGTGTAGCCTTTGCATCAATCAGTCTCGTGATTACCCCAAAGGCATGTTCTCACAACCAGATTTTACTCTTATCCGGTAAGAAAGAATATGTTTATCAGCTGAACGAACACCAGTTGGCTACGCTTCCCTATACCCCACCCCACTCCCCATCCACAAACTAGGCAGGTTGCGCCGATCGCCAAGAATACGAAGCTGAACACGTCTCGATTGAAAACTAAGTTAGTGCGTCTCTGCATCTGTCTCCTCGCATGTGTCTATACGTCGAACATGGTTATGGCCGGAAAAGACGTAAGCAGAAACAATGGGAAGCACTGTAAACTGTTGCCAAACAAAGGTGTATCATAAAAAAGTAATGTCCAGGAATATGTGGAATGATTTATTTTTAAACCAGTTCCCTCGAATTATCTACAAACTCCAAGGTGTCTGGCGTTAATTCTGCATGAATATCAGCGAGGGACCTCGCTTGTTCTATACCGGAAGCTATTCATACGGAGCACGTTGTTCCCCCAGTCACATGTGGTATCCGCTGGTGGTTTCACCTGTAAGCATCATAGCTCATGAGTGATCGTACATTCCACAAACCTGCCGATTCTCCGACTCGGTTGTATCTATTCGAATCAAATTCGATGCATCGGAATAGTCCGTGCATACTAAAAGCAGTCTGCAGTTTTTGGTGGACAATCGGAGAAGCTAATCCGACAACAATATGTTTACAGATTAGCAATTTTACCAATAACTCGTGTGGACAACAAAAATTATTGTTCCGTCGCTCATCCCCCCTTACGCTCTTTCACCCCAAAGTCCATCAATTTTGCGCTCATCGAATGCACCGAGTGAAGCTGCACCAGCAAGCATTCCAGAATGAAAGGACCGTTAGTATTTTCACATCCCGTGCTGCAGTAACACAAGCATATGGATCGTACATTGTAGTAAATGAGTTCATTATAACTGAGATCAATGAGACAGCTCAATATGACACCGTCTGTATTCTTCATATTCACAAACTTCGACCGTACTCCAGCTTAGGCCTACGATCTTTAGCCCAACTCTATAACAGTTCAAAAATTCGATATTCATTAAATTAACCGGTTGAAGTCGACAGTGCTCAACCGTATCACACTCGCATTGATCAACTGATAGTGTACGTGACCTACGCTGTACACACAGTGATCATCGTTATCATCAAACCTAACATGTGATTCACGTAGTCGCCTGTCAGTGAACCGCGCACCACGGATTGCGCTAATCACATCACGCAGCAGGGCGAACCGCTCAACACAGTCGAGTCTGGTCGGTCGGATTTGATACGTTCCCTTGAGATTATAGCAGCACGATTTGTGGACAAGATAAATACCCAGAAACACATGTCAGCAGAGAACAGCCGACCGTCTAAGTAGAACGCCGATCAAGTCTGGCAAGGTTTATTAAGTGAATGGTGCTAAACACTGTTCATCGAGCAAATGTGATAACCAGAAAAAAAATAGCAAAACGAAATGTGTTTACAAAAAACTTCATTCTCTGATTACAAACGGAAATGCAAATAATGAGATATTAAAGGTGGTTGCATCATATCACGGAAGGGGGATGAGTTTTAAGCAAACCTGTTCAATTAAATAATGGGTTAGTTGGGATAGCTGTGATAGAATTTTCTCACAAATGGATCGATTTACTGTTCCTAGAAAGACAAAGAATGTCGTCCATTGCTACGGATGTGGAACTTTTAAACTGGCCAACGTTTCATCTACTTTTTGCTTGGAAGAACCAATTGTGGGCACAGAAACAAAGTTAGGTGGTAAAGAATTTCTAATAGAGCACACTCCGTGTGTTGGACTCCAAGGAGAACAGTGAATGACATCGGTGATCAGGTTTCTGCATTATTTGATACACCAAAATCGAGCCCTTTCGAATTAAATAATACTGTGTGAAGTGCAGCCCGAATGATTCCAGTGTTTCCACATAAGTCTCAGAATGCAGTCCCTGGACCGTTTTAGCGGCCATTCCAGAAACTTGCGATAGCGTTGCAGCCATGGATTTCACGCTTGAGTGGCATAAACTATGTGGGATCGAATATAGACTGGTAACAAACGTAGGGACAACATAGTTTCAAATTTTCTACATACTCACTTTAGCAAACCAATGTGTCTTGCAGCGGTTGACGACGGCCTGGAACAGTTTAAAGAACAACGTAGGTCGCCTTGAAAAACCACACCTCATTTGAGACATACAGAAAGTGCCCATATCCCAGGAAGTACGGAAACCAAGTTTAATAGCCAACGGATACGACCTTACTTTTCAATGCATCGAATTCGATGTCATTTTCGATCGACCGTTGATAAGCAGCACTAAGTGTTCTCTGACGTGCTAGTGAGTACACAGGTTTTGTCACTGTTTAGCAGTATTGCATCGTCTGAAAACACTAAGGTTTAGGGCCCCAGAATGTCCGTTAGATCCTTACTAAACACTTGAGAAAGTTGGGTGCCAAGCACACATCTCTGTAGAACCTCCCGAGCTACGTTTATAATAATCCATAGTGATCTAGAAGCCGGAACTGCTATGGTAAAAATCCCCAAACCCCATAATTGTGTATTGTCCTTAGCAGTATTTTGTGGTTCACTCGGTCGAATAATGTGGAGCATTCGAGGCACACTAGGTCCACTGCATCGCCATGGTCAAATGCTTTTGCCCACTCTTCTTGGTACAGAAGCAGGTTAGTGGTACACGATCGCCTGTGACGAAAGTTATGTGGTATGCATTCCATGACTTGGGACAATACGAAGAGGGAACTAAGGGAGCAGTAGTTAGCTGGGTCATTACGACAGCTACCTTTGTACTTTGGTTAAATTATTTCTTGTTTCCATTTTCGTTGGAGCATATTGTTAGCGAACAAATGTTGGAATAGTTCACTTAATGGTCGAGTTATATTACTTCTCAGATAGATAAGGGTGTGAGAATTGCTGTGAATTGCTGTTTAAACACTGCAGTTTCTAGGCTATGGTTTCTGGTTAGACATTTGGTGTGGTTATCCTTGAGTGTGGTATGTCCTCGATTAAAAGAGGCTGTCTTAGCCTGCTGTTGACAGGTACAGTGGGTATTCGAGTATACTGACTTTCTAACATTTCAGCTACCCCCTTTGTTGCGACTGAGACAAGTGCTGGAAATAATAACACTGGAAAGATAGACGACTTTTATGAAGGAATTTGTGTCTGTACAACAACTTGGGATTTGATATAAACTTGCGCATCAGCATTTCTTGGTACATCAACTCGTATTCTCGCGTCAACTTGGTGTAGTGGTTTCCAAAGAGACAGTAGGTATACCATATGTTATTACAAGGAGATCGCCTATAAGCTGTCCATGAGATATTCCTCAGCGAAATTCCCTTGTTTGCTCAACTGCGAATCACTGAGTTTTGACCAGTTGGGCATGTTGTGTTTGATCTTGGTCCCAACCTTTGTCATGTATGTGAGGTGATTCGTAAATTCTTGAAAAAATACTAAGGCATCTTTGGAAAAATACCATTGGAGGTTTCTAGCCAAAATCTTAGATGTTTTGATGAAATCGACAAAAATATAACAGATAACCGTAGAAATTAGCGGTACGGATACAAAGCAGATGTGGTCAAACATCAATATGCCATGATCTGTATGTCCTAATGCGGTTGAATTAGAAGTCGGTTCCACATTCAATTCCTCGGTAACGAACACCAAGTTCAAGATTTACGATGATTGATTGGCTCCAAACCTAGTTATTTCCTATACAAAATTGTACAGTGGATGGAACTCAATAAACTGAGCCAGTTTTCTCTTAATCGGTTGCCGAGAGGTCATTGATTTAGCCCGGTCTTGGCCAACTACTGTTGCCCATAATGAGGACATGCATGAACTTCAGTGGCAGAATGTGGAATGAGGTTTCCATCAGTGTCTCATTGGTGATCAAGCCAATATGGGATTGCAACAGTCGCACTTTGCACAACAAAGAGTCAGAAGCCGCAGCAAAAAAACAAATTACCTCGTATTGTAGATTTTGCTAAAGTAGTGTACCACACCCTGACCCCTCCTAGGTCGATCGAGTCTGAGCAGAGTTGTGCCGAGTGAGCGTAATTCTGAGTCCAGAACGTCGTTTGTTAGCCAAGTTTCGGTAACTGTTCTCTTTCTGTGATAAGAAATTGATGTTAATAGTGGCACGGAACCTCGTTATGATACAAAGAATGGTTGCGTCAGAGAAGTCGTTCAGAAGAGTTTCTTGGGTCTGGTCTACGAGTTACAGGAACGAACGTAAGGTCTGTGGGAATCCAGTTTGTATGGAAACCATATTTTGTACGAGAGAATCACTAATTGGTCCCGAGTTGTGCATATCATCAAAGCACCTACATACAGTATGTATGGGATGGAAATGGGTTTTAAACTCTGTTGTATCAAATCCTATTCAAAAAGACAGGAATGCTTGCAAGAAGCCTATCACAAAGATATGAAGTTGGAGGCGGTAATCGAGTGATTAACGCAACAATATGAATTTAGTGAATGTTATGATTGATTCACTCGGACAGTCTAGCTACACCTCACTGCACGAAATCTGCTTAGTTGAATAAAAAGGAAATTTTTCAAATCAAAATGTATTGTGTGTATTAGAAAAAGGCAATAGGAGCACCATTTCGGGGTTATCCAGGTAACTAGGTGAGGTTCGAGGAATCAGAATTGCAGTGTCAGAGAGATCCCACCTAGGTGTATGTGCCTCGTTCGATCAAAAATTTGCATTATTGCACAAATCGAATATGCATAATCCTCTCTCTGTCGACAAGATTTAGAGAGTTCCCATTCCCA
>UZAN01048638.1:2365-23721 GCA_900618425.1 Echinostoma caproni | reverse complement strand
ATATTACTTTGGTTTTTGCTCTGATGAACTTTCCACATCTGTCCCTCTCCCACTTGTTCTTCCTCGCAGATCCCGCGCACAAGCGGCTAGTCACCCATTTCAAGTGACTATCCCTAGGTGTCGCATTTCTAACTTTCAATCATCTTTTTTCCCAAGAACAGCAAAACTGTGGAACACTCTCCCCCTTTTGGTCTTCCCTCCAACATACAACATCCATATTTTTAAACGCAGAATCAACAAGCTGGCTCTAGCTTGAATGTTCCCCACATCTTCCCACTTACAGTATATCTTCGGATCATGGGGTTTACTCCTTTTACTGTATTCACTTTCGTGTAATAAAAAAAAGTTGTTTTCTAGAAAAATGACATGTTCGTATGAATCGCGGTTGAGAGCGGGACTGGCTAGAGCCTCGAACACTTCCAGTAACTTCGTGTTTGTCGTGTTTTAGATGACCTGGAGTGCGTGGTTTGGAGTGACGCACTGTGTTTGTTCAAATAAGTATTCTGTTATCGAAAATCTGTCTTTTCGTATAAATTCGCACGTTTAATGATGACCTCAGGGAATCAAAAGTTTTTCAGGTATTCTTCCAAGCAAATAACACGGTAGTAATGATTCCTGGCAAGATAAGTGCACGATGAGGGAAAAAACTAGCGATGCTTGAGTACGATGTTCGAACTGACCATTAGTCCGAATTTTTCAAGATAGCGTATGCAGTTTACCTGCACCATTGAACTACCGGCCTGCATTATTGAATGCTGGTTGATCAATCGGTATTCTTTTTAGTACTGATTTTTACGGAATTCAGTCTAACTACAAACTGATATGTGGTGGTTAAATAATAGGTGAAGAGAAAAACGGTGAAACACTGCAAGCATAATCTGTATATTTGGGTTGTTTTTTACAAAGATCATATTTCGTAGAAAAAATAGTGATACGTACACATTGTCAATCTATAGATTGAAATCGCAAGTGTTTGAAAATAGAAAAGGTAAGACTGGTGTTCTCAAGCAACCGGTTCTGAAAAACGTGACCGGTCAGCAATTGACTCTTCATGGAGCCCATTTTTGACACGGATATCAGTTTGAGTGCAAATAAATGAACACTATTTTCTAGCTTATATCCGCTCCATTATGTCAAAGTTATGTGCATTGTGTTATTCTGGCATGACCATGAAACACCGGGAAGTAAAATTATTCGTGATGTTACGTTTTTATTCTGTTTCGTGGGACAATTTGGATAAGTGATGTGGCAATCATCAGAGGTAAATAAATGAAATGCCAATGTTTATTCTGGAACATTTGCCGTTTGATACCCTTGAAAACTGTTTGACTAACTAGAATAGATCGCCTTAATTGCATCAGAATACTTCGGTTTTTCTCTGTCCATGTCCTGGTGATTTACAGCTCCTGTTTCCCAAACAAATTATGTGCTGCATTATGTCAGAAAGATATGGATTAATGTGGTCCCCGGAGAAGATCAGAAGGCTGATCAAGTGTTTCATTTCCATCAGGTAAGCTGAAACTAGTTTATTTATGTCAGTCATCTAACCACTAAACTGAATCGCAAGATTTACGAATCAGGTTGTTCTGTCATGTCTTAACCGACGGGAATCCTTCGGTAACTTAGTCTCGATAGCTATATGCACAATATGGACAGAGAACGGCTACGAGCAGCAGAACGAAGTCCGATAAAGTAGCAGTGTTCATCAATAACGGGTATGATTCGTGGTTCTAAAGTCATACAGTAATAATAAAACAGAAAAGGTAACTGACAGCCAGGTGAGCAACCAAATCACCGGGCAGCAGTAGCAGTCTGCGACAGCAATGGCAGGAACAAGGTCAGTAGGAAAATGCAACCCTACGAATGCGCTTATCGTAATCGCAGCATTAAAATTCCGTTAACTACGCTATTGGAATGTATCAATTTCATGACTACAGGTGCACAAAACCGAAAGCTAAACTGTTGGAAAATACACATTGACTGCTACTTATAAGTAGTCTAATGCAAACGGAGGAAGAAACATCTAATTACGCATCATTTATATTGACACAGGTTATACTACTCTGACCACAATTGAATCTTGTTATTAGGACTTTTCAAGCTCTGTTTTAGTAGAAGTGCAGGATTTGCTAACCCTTAGTGTTACATAATATGACAATAAGGCTTTTCTGTGTTTTCGAGATCAACGATCTAAGAAGTATCAGTACATCAGCTTCGGGACTGGGACTTTCATTTATGTACCGTCAAAGTGAGCTTTTCCGATCCTAAATACAACCTTGCCTTTTAGCCAATTTTGATGGGATCTGCTCGAACTTCGCTCTTGCGTTTTCGGTCTTATCCTATGCCAGACCGTAAGCAATAAGCTCCTAGCTAAATTTCCTCCCTGCTCCTGGACTACGCTCATGCGCAGACACACAGGTGCACTAATTTATTAGCTCCGTTAGCGATCGTGCTTTATTCTGCTCTTTCGATTGTCAACCTTCAAGCCTTTGCAACATTGTCTTGTATGGGCTGTTTCCAACTTGTGGTTGTTCAGCCACAAAACACTCATTCTGACCGGATGAAAGTGCCATGTGACTTTTGGGGTATGCCTTTATTCGTAAACTAAGACTTAAACCCGATATCTGAAGGCTAAATGACGACAGATAACATTAAATCGAAAACTCTGAGTCACTCTTTGCAGTCATGTCTTTTATTTGATGAACTTTTGCTCCGTCGGTTAATTTGTCTAATTTTTATGCACTATGTTGTTGTTGGTGATTTCTCCGAGCTGGAAGTGTTGTTCACACTTCAACACTTCCAGCTCGGAGAACCGACCAACAACAACATCCGAATCCCGAGCTACAATCACTCTACATCATTGCAAATACATATGGGCGTGGAATGCTTAAGCATACTCGACGATGGGAAACATTTGCCAGTCGGCAATCCTCCACCTCCTCCTCCTCCTTCCTTCACGAATGTTTGAGAAGGCATGTTATGTCTGTGAGCGTCCAGTATAGACCACCGATAGACTGTCGAGCTGGATGGGATATAGTAAAACAGAATGGTCGGAGAATGAGTAATATGGTCAGCCGTGATGCACACAATCGATTGACCAAATATCAACAGATCATCGTTCGAGAAAGGCAGTTTTGTTCAAGTGTGATATACAGCGAATTACTAAAACAGTTAGGAAAAGTAGTATCACTAGAAAATAATTGTACAAGATAACTCATATGAGAACGGCTCCACAGGAAATTGAACGGGATAAACGAAATAAAAGAATTGGACAAAACATTATCCAGCCGCGTGTTATATCACACGCTGAACAGTCAGTACTGGTTCGAGGATTCGTGGTGGCTCCAATTTGCTCCACGAAACTAAGCAAATAGCTCTTTGAGTAGTCATTGTAGGTCGTGTTCATTTTTGCTCGAGGATTTTTCTACACATGAGAATGTATATACAGATTAAATAATTCTGTCCTACTGCAGATATCTTTGCTGCTAACGGATACAAATGATATGGAGTTGACACTTTTTTTAATCAGAACCCACTTATGCTACAAGAGATCCGTTGGATGAAGGAGATTGTGGATGATATATCCCTTATTCTTGAGTTCGAACACCAACAATCACGTAATTTCCCACCATATGACTAACATATCATGTCAGAACGGCTGCTGTATCTGCTTTTGCGACACCGTTTCCGCTGTTCACTGAAAACTGTGCCTTTGAAGATGAAGCAAGCGGTNACGGTGTAACGTTTTCCAGACTATAAGCATTCAATGAAATTGAGTGGAACATATATTTTTAAACCCTTATTGCCAAACCGTCATGCTACTTCCATTATAGGGCAACACCATCATCGGTTACTACGGATTCTCTTCTGAAATCAAGCATCTATTTCTTTCAACTTTTTGCATGGGCGACTCCCAAAAGGCAATGTAAAGTTTAAACTGCCATATAGGATACACTGAGCGAGTATACCGATAAGGAAAAAGTATATATTTATGACCAATAAATAGCTCCGGTTCTTCTAGAGCAGTTCGGTACCTAATCTTTTTTAAATGCATTATAAACGTATCCGGTTTACGTTTCGTAAGGGGCTTGTTACCGATTTTCGTGCCTAAAGCATCGTCCTTTGAGTGTCACCATTGATTTAAGAAAGCTAATCAGTAGGCAAATCTCCAACCCATATATCGATTATTTCACAATTGTTCATTCACATCACAGATAGAGCTGCGCAGTCTCTCTGTTCGTACCGTAAGTGGAGATACCACCGTTTAAAAAAAAAGATTTATCACATCAATAGTCAAGTGAAGGTATCTATCACTGTCTGGTTAATAAGGTTGAAATCGCTAACACGAAAACCCATGGAAACAAACAGCTCCCAAATCGGCTGCGAATTCCCCCTTGATTTTGGAATGGTTGATGTATAATGAGACTAGTGTATCTGTTACCCTTGTTCATCTTCAGGTTGCGGACCGCGTTTAATAAGTTCTTTTAGATTGTCACTTACCGTTTTGAGGACATATGTCGGACGAGTTCGGCAGAAAAGTTTACTGATATCATCCGCAGATGAATTTCAAGGCCAGATGTTTTTCTCGGTCTGCGCGAATCCAGGTCAATGTTGGATCGCCAGAGTTTCAATCTTTTTGGGCGATTCATTTTCTTTTGGAGAATGCCTATCACTAATTTCTGAATTCCATCTACTGTTTTACCGTAACGCATGACAGGAAATGGCTACGTTTCTCAGTGGTTGTCATTTGATCCCATTGGAGAAGGCGGTTGAATTGGCAGCTTTAGCCATGATTACAATGGGGTGTCGTGCATTGGAAAACATGTAAGCTACAACGCTGTTGATTTGCCTTCAATCATATTTTCAGAGCATGTATGCTTTGAATCTGAAGTGTTTCTTTTAATTTCTTATTCAGAAAGATGCTTGACAGTCTTGTCCCTAGATCGATGCGCTCGCAATTGTCGGACGATGAATGGTTTGTGGTAAGTTCGTTATTTGCCGTTTATATTAAGCGAGACCTGCTGTACACACTGAACATATTTTCAAGGACTTCCCTCTCAATAACTGCTCCATTTAGATCGACAGTTTTCCTGCAGGACACTTGATGATGTCATTTAGCCTCACTTGTAATCAGAGTCCATTGTCATTATCGTTCACCTTATTCCTGAAAATCGGATTTTTCGACTATTACTCGCTCTGGAGAACACAATTCAAATCAAATCGAGTCCGTAGTAGCTTTATGCACCCGGGTGGGTGAATTTCAGGCTTTTTACTCCAGATCTACGGATATAAAATTGGCAGACTTTGATAAAATGAAATTACCACAACCTAGATATCGGCTTTGTCAACAAAGGAACCAGTTATGTAGTTGTGTGAAAAATGTCACTCCATCGGTGTGCCGACGTGCGATGTGGCGAACAGAATTACTACATGAAGAGGTACGAGCAAATGCAAGTTTGGACTCGGTCACGGGTGGACTAATATATTTAATGATTTATTGAGTACTCAATCTAGAGCATATTGGGCATTGTGGTGTTTTAGGATTGGCATCTGATTCAAGCAGAGGTTACGGATATCCAACTGGTAGTTAGCATAACGACTGTAGCCGGAATGAGAGTGCGTTGAGTCATTGTTCGTTGTTCATTTGGTTTGTTCGAGACCGGCACAGTGGTATTGTTTAAGCCAGCTGATATTTTTTTAAGTAGGTCTGGTTTATTTGTGTATATGTGAATGAATGGGTTTATCTCCCTAACAGTGGCTAGCGTATGATAGGCAATCCAGAATGCGCATGAGGTAGTTACTCGGTGGTTAGCATTGGGTAGATGACCAATTATTGCGCTCTACCTCCCATCAACGGACTATGTACGGTGAAACCAGAGGCGATCATCGTTTTGAATTACTGTTTCAGGATTCAACCATAAAACCTGAATCAGAGAGACCAGCGACCAGCTGTTCCTATTCAGTGAAAATGCTTTTAATATGGTAGCGTTACAAGGTGAGACATGTGGCCCTTTTGTTGACCTTTGTTTCGATAGATAAGGATCTCTTATATGACATCAAGTGAAGATGGTACTCGGCTGGATAATTCATCGGAATAGACAGAGTGATCAACGTCTTTCCTAGCTAATTATATTAGGTTCAGTCAGTAAATATCCTCACCTTCACCGTGTGCTGAGAAATAGCAGTTGAAACTGTTAAAGTTTATCCGGAACGAGTTGTTTCGTTTTCGCTTTCTAAATCAGCATAAAGGTCTGTATGGTGTATCGATTCCTTGTACTGTGTTGGATTCCCAATTTTTCTGTTTCGTAATTGTGAAATAGAATTTCAAGTAATGTCAATAAAAAAGCTATGAACGTCAACCGAAGTGTCAGTATTATGATTATCTGGGCAAGATGGAGAATAATGTTTTATTGTGATTGAATCATTTATACCGCTATTTGTCTCGCTTCACGCCTGATGTGCATAATGAATAATAAGATCCATGAAACCGACTTATCAACAAGTAGGATACAGTAAAAATGGAGTAGATTAATTAGGGAGCTGGTATTGGTGTTCAGTGTTGGAAAGTGATAGTTGTGTTTTTTAGAATGTAAAATTTTGATTGTTCCTTTGATTTTTTCTCATTCATTTGCATTCCAGAAAATTTGCAACATGGTGCGCTGTATGAATAAACTCACTAAAGAAGAGACTTGTTTAATATTTTTAAAACTTCTCCGCGAATTTCCCACTTTTGGATCGGCCTTCTTTGATGTCACAGTGAGTACTGGGCCACAGTGAACGCGTATGCGATTATTTATTTTACCAGGCAACATCCACTCAACCAAACAGTCGGATTGATTATGAACTTACCAGTGGTTTTATTTATTTATTACCTAGCTCATTTTTTGGATTATGGAGGGACTATGATTGTAATAGAACGCTCTCCAACAATTAAAAATGCACAGATAGATTGATTTATTAGTTATATTTGATTTGTTGTGTGCATACCGGTACACGTAAACACGCCAGGTCGAAACTGCAACCTCGAAATTTTCTTTTTGAAAATCTTTTTTCAAAATTTACGTGGCAAAATGATAGATGTCAAGGATGCTACTTAGGGTTTCGAGCATTCCCCATAAACTCACCTGGTGAAATTAACTAACGTCAATGTGAATCTGTTTTGCCCTTACAGTCGGTTGTGGCAAACATGTGTCCAAGGTTTTGTACTGCAGAACATGCTTATTTACGGTCAGGCATGATGATACTGCGAAATTTAAACGGAAATTTCTACTCTTATGTTGCTAAGCGGTACGAATGTGAGACATCGTAGTGCTTTCATCTGCGATTGCGGTTTGGTGCAAGCTAAACATCTGTTTCATTTCGCCTGTTCGCCGAGCTTGGCAATTTGTTTGCAAACGTTTCACCGCCAGCGGACGGGGACGGTGCTTGTGAAGTGGCGAGACAGAATTCAGTTCACCCGAGTTATGAGAACCCATTTTCAGTACTTTGACAACTGCAATACTGCGCAACACTAGAAGTGTACCGTTGAGCTCACTTCTTTTTGAAGTTACTGTGGATTACAGCTTTTCCCCTGGGGACTTCCTCGGATTTATACATATGGCTTCTTTTACGAAGAAGGACTATTGCGTGATGTGTACACGAGTTGTTGGTCCGCATACCAAGAGTGAACAGTGTGAGGGGTGAGACGGGTGGCTCCACATTTCATTCACTAATCTCACCCAAGTGAAATATGGTATTCTGGAGTTGTGTTAATCGAAGTTTTTTAAAACAATGTGCACAAATTGTTCGGTTCAGCCGAGATCACAAGTTGCGACGTCATTATGTTTTTCACCTGCGTCAGACCTGGGTGCTACAATGATTCCAACCAAGCCAGCCAGTGCTCATCGAATTCAGTTGGTGTACAACGTCGGAAAGGCCGAAAGAAAAGTTGACAGGAAGCTCCTGCTACGGGAATCCGGAACGGTAGATGCACGAACATTGTTTCGCCACCGACAGCTAGTACTGAAGCACACGTGCCGGAGGAATATTCGGAAGGACTGCTTTCAGTGTCCCTGCCACCCGCCACACCGGATAGCCCCGAGAGGTGGATTAAACCTGTGACTGTCACCAAACGAACTGCAGCTCATCAGAATCAGTGCTGAACTGAACTTATCCCAGGCTCAAGCGCAGTTTTGTCAGGAAAGATTGAACCATGATTTGTGCCAGCTGGGGTCTGTATTCGAAACAGCCTTCAAGAATGAAGAAACTATAGCCAACGACATCAAAGTTAAGACGCATTTCGCCTAAGTAAGATTGAGCATAATGGCCTTCCTCGCCTTTTGAAGGTTGTTCTCGGTGCCCAGACCAAAGTCGAGGAGGTTTTCCGTCGTGCATATAGTTTAAGAGGCGATCCAGTTTGACTGTTGTGTAATCTGTAACCTGAGGATCGCTTGAGGTTGAAAACTGCAATCGTAGAGCTTCATGAAATACGATCCAACGGACTGGATAACTTAATAGTCCGGGATTTGTGCGTCGTTCGGAGGAGGCTGCAACTAAAATGAACACCGTTTCAAACACCCAAGGCAGTGATTCTTTCCATTGAGGCATCACAGAGCAGAAGATGGAGGAGAACCTAGACATTATTCTCTTAAACGTCCGCGGTCTGCTTAACAAGAGAGATGAGATCCACGACTTTGTTCACAGCCGCAGACCCGCAGTTCTTGCTCTCACAGAAACCTGGCTGGTGGACGAAATTGCCTACTCTGAAGTTTCGATCCCGGGATATGTGTTTCGAGCGGATTGGACCACCAAGCGGGGGAGGGGGGTGAGGTGGAGAATGATATACATTTGTGAGGAACTGTCATCACATCTTCTGGAGGTGTGTCGACCAACTGGGGTTTTTTGAATGTTTGTGGTGAAAGATCAAACTCTTTAGCAATGAATATACTGTCCTAGAGGTCGCGTACAAGAGTCCAGCATCGGACTCTCTTCTATTGCTGGAATCCGTGAGACACTGGGCTGCGGACGCTTACCGTAAAGTGCTTGGAGACTTCAATGCATCACACATCGACCGGCTCTCAATTTGTTACATCACGACTGCCGATCGCTTCTCACCCACCCGCAGTCTCAGTCAGCAATCGTATCAACTCGTCGTGCCTCGGATGTATCTAACATTGAGTTCCTTCCACTTATTGGTGCCAGTGATCAGGTGGTATTACCTATCCATTGGAGACGTGGAGCCCGATTTTCGCAACCATCTCCAGAGTGACGCAATGTATTGCGTATATGGTTTGAAGACATGTGAACAGCAGCGCAGGTTTTAAACTGGGAGCCGGTAGACAGAGACGTCGAAGAGTTTTGGTGTACCATCCATGACTGCCTACTAAAACTGGGGCAACGGTTCGCTCCTACGCGTAAGAGCCGGCCTCACATCAAGGGGCCACTTTGGTTCGATCGCGAGCTTGGAAATCGGAGAAATGTTGCTTGGAGGCACCATGGTACTTCACACGCAGGCTACGAGGAATATAAACTAATTTGAAACCAGTGCTGGGCGGCTAGGGTAGCCAAACGCCGCGCTTTTGAGGAGCGTCTAGTTGCTGAATCTGTTTCGGCACCGAAGAGACTGTTTGCATACTTGGAAAGGAGGATCAGGACGGTGCCCAAACTCCCCACTCTGGTAGAGAATGGTATCATTGCTGAAACTGACGTGGACAAAGCTGAGGTACTTGCTCGCCAATATGCCTCAGTGTACGTAAAAACAGATAGTTCAAATATAACACCCCATCCCCTCTCAGGTTGTGTTCACAACCTCCTGAAGTGCTTCCAGTAAGTTCCCTCTACCTTGAAGCCGCCGAGGTCGCTAAGGCACCACGTATTTGTATTTGTATAACTTGTGCAAGCATATATGCTTACATTTCAGTTAAAAATGTACACTGTTCCTGACGCAGAGTGAAATAATAATATTAAAAACGAAAGGTAAAGAATGTCGATGATATGTGTTTCATATACAAACTTTTGACGTAGTTCATTTGAGGCCTGTTCCATTTTGGTAAGTAGTCGGGCCAAGTAGGGTACAGGGGAATTTTTATAAATTTTCATCCCAGAGGGTGGATGTCGCAAACAGCGACGCTCGTGTATCCACTCATTATTCTCCTAAAACCACGTTATATGAATTCTCCCTCTTCCCTTTGAATCTGCTTTCAAATTTCCAATATTCATTTTGCTCTTTTATCAAACTGGGACACCAAAAGACAGCAACCAAAACCGGTGCACGAAAGTGCATGGTTAATGGTTGTAGAAGCTGAACTGAACTGATCGTGTACTTCATCCATACCAATCCCCGGGTTCAGATGGTGTTCACCCGTTGGTGCTGAGGGAGCTGGCTGTCTTTTCGATCCCGCTAGCGCAAATGTTCAACGTGTCCCTTCGCACTGACCGACTACCGTTGGACTGGAAGAAAGCACTGGTGTTCCGTTTTTCAAAGGTGGTGACAAGTTTTACTTGTGTAGCATGTAAGATGCTAGAGAAATGATTAGCAAAGTACATTATCAATCACCTGGAGACGCAACACCGAATTTCTCCTCGGCAGGATGGCTCCCAACAAAGCCGCATCTGCTTATCCAAACTCCTGTTGGCGCGTGAATATTGGTCGGAGTCCAAAACTGAGGGTTATTCCACAGATGTTGTGTTCGTGGATTTCAGCAAAGCATTCGACAAGGTGTTGCATCCGGAACTGTTGGTGAAACTGAGGTCGATGGGCATCCAGGACTCGCTGCTCTACTGGGTTGAGGACTTTCTGAGGGACAGACTATTCTCGATGGAAGCGTTAAGCGCACGATCACCACGGTAAGCAGTTTCCGGTGGAGTTCCGCAAGGATAGGTACTGAGGCCAATACTGTTCCTGCTTTTCATCATGGATCTACCAGACTGTTTGGAATCGGAATTTCTATTGTATGCGGATGACCTATCTAGTCAGAACACGACATGAACGCCCTGCAGAGAAACCTGAATGCTTTGACGCGCTGGTCACGAGCATGGGAGTTACCGATCAATCCTAAAAAATGTCATTATATGACCATTAGCTGTTCACCCAGTCCACGAATGTACCATCTTCTGGATACTCTTTTACTGGCATCCGCATGCGAACGGGACCTCGGAATGTTGGTTTCCTTGTCGTTGAAAACCAGAGAGCAGACTGACAAAGTCTGCGCGTCGAGTTGTAGAATCCTCGAAGCTATTCATCGTTCCATTTCCAAGCTTTCATACGACCGTTTCAGGGCGCTGTGCACCTCTCATGTCCGACCTCGTTTGGAGTTTGCGAGCGCCGCGGTATATCCGAGTACAACAGCCGATCTTATGAAGCTAGAAAGGGTTCAACAAGCCGCCACTGGTCTTATCGTTGGGTTACGTGGACATTATTACACTGAACGATTGCGTGCCACAGGACTGTTCCCGGAGTCATATCGCCGAGTGCTGGGTAGCATCATTTGTGTGCGGCGTATTCTATGTGTGACGAGAACAGAACTCGTGAACATAGGCTCTTATTGATGAGGCTTCCGTCAATCGGATTACGTCTCAGGTACCGACTGTCGCGCAGGGTAACCAATCCATAGAACTCCTTTCTAGCTGATATGGCGTATGAGGTCAATGATAACATGTTCAAGAGGAAGCGTTTTTCGTGAAACGTGGTATACAGATCAGACTCGTGGTGATTGGGCTTATACAGGAGGTTTCCCACGGCCTCTAATTGGCGAACATTGGACATTAAACATGTGTCTTAATCTGGTATTCATGCAAGCAATATGTTTAGTTTCGGAAATAATTAATTCGGCGAGCATGCTAGCAAGATGGATATGGAGCACAAACACAAAGCGTAGGATGCTATCTGAATAAATATCAAACATCGCAACAATATATAAAGCCGTTGCAACAGGGATAGGAGAAAAAGTGCTAAAAGCTAACAATAATTCATAGTAGTGGGCAAATAAAAGCGGGTCTAATTGAATAATTGAGTAATTGAATAATAAGAGCAGAAATCTTTACATCGGGAGGACAAATGATATAACTTGACTGATATCTTTCATTATTGGCAATTTACTTGAATACTTGTTGAAGAAACCCCAAAAATTAGTGTTCGTTTTGTCTTATCGAAACCGTCAAGTGGGTTTCGATGAGTTAATCTGTTTAAGACAAACCTTCTCGGTTTGGAAAGCTACGGAGTCTAAACAGAACGGCGACGAATGATGAGAATAGAAATTGAGTCGTAAAGCAGTACATTAAGCCAATCATATAACTCTATTTTAGAAATCGCGTATGCCAACAAACAGTAAGCGTATGAACTAGTGTAAAGGAACCTAAGTTAAGCGTTCCTCCGTCATAGGAAAGATATCGCTCGGCTGATCTGAAGAAAATCACAGACGTTTGTGTTTGTCCAGTGTTGTGTAGAATTTAAAACCATCCCTCAGGAAGAGTTTGGTCAATTGAAACGTATTGTAAAATCTTTATGAAACTTAGTGAAACGAGTTAAACTATGTGATAATCGGGAACATATGCATGGGAAGCCGCGAGCGATTGTAATCGGTTGGTAGCTAAAAAACGCAAATACCAACCATTAGAAGAGGGAGAAAATTTGAATAGGGTTATGAAGAAGCAGTTGGTAATTGGGGTCTGTCAAAGAAGAAAACCGGACCTTACGTAAAAAGGCAATCAGTAGACATAATGGTGTAGCATAGCTGTTCACGTAATCCGTGTTACACTTTCCGCAACTAACTGATAACTCAATGTGCAGCTGTAAAGCTGTAGTCAGGTACTACTCACATTGAATGTGAGCAGTAGGTTTGATGCAACTAAGTGGTCGACGATTCTCGATATAGTTCATAGTGATCGAGACATTCCGGAGCGGATTAGTGGATTCCATATTGTTTCACCACTGATCCATAATCTGTCATTTGACCGTTTAGGATTGCATGTTTTTTTCTATCTAGTCCGATCCACTCACTACCCATGTCATACATGAAGCAATACACTCCTCATTCCGTCACTGGCCTTGTGGATCTATAAAAAAGCATCTCAGAGGGTAGCGGTGTTTCACGAGAACCTATCAGTTTCAAATGTACAAGTCACAAATTGAATCACTTCGTCTTTCCCCAAAGAAGTTGGGCCAACAGGTAATTGTTTTGATTCATTTGACTAATTATCCTTCGGGTTTCATCTTCACAATCCTCAGTTCATCGATTCAACCACACACTCGGATGCACTAGACTCGAGTTTCGCTTTTATCAGAGGTCAGCAGTAGTGCACATCCACCGTCAATTTGGTTCAGCAATGGTATAAGCTGGTTGGTACAGTGGTACCACGCCTTCCATGCAATGGGTCTGGAATTCAAATCCCGGACGGGACGGTGGATATGCATTACTGATGAGCTTTAATAAGAGCGAAACTCGAGTCTAGTGCTCTTGAGTGTATGGTTGACTGGAAGAGCTGAAGATTGTGCATGAATGTGAAGTCTGAAGGATAATCAGTCAAATCAATCAATATCAATTATCCCACACACACACCACTTACGAGTAACTGTGAGTCAAATGCGAAGGTAAATTTTTCTCTTTGAACTGTAATTTTTATAAGTATGCACAATCTTAACCCTGCATCCATCAAATACACATCACTGTTGTCCATTGTAACCATTCTGATCTCACTGAATAGTTCTCCTATGGGAAAATGTTTTTCATGGTTAAATCCGTTGTGACTAACTCTGGTATTATTTGAATGAAACACTTCAAAGCCCCGTTACCTACTCAGGTTGAAATCTGTACTATCTGCTGAGGCCATTTTCTGATTCATGCTTTAGAAAACCTTTCCTGGGGTCTCCCTTATGTAGTCCTTGTTGTGTCCGGATCTCGTTTGATCACAATGTACACACAACAAGATATCACACGATGACACACGAGGAACACACGTACCTCAACGGCCACACTATTCGTCTNAGCCTCACGAGTACGATCACAGCACAGATTGGACGCCACGAGCACTAGTAGCCTTCTCCCAGCTACGTAAGCATGAACACAGTTAGTGCACAGCGAACGTGTACTCGACACACAGGGAGCAAGTCAATTTACAAGTTTTAATCTGATGCTTATATGTGACTCAAAATAGCATCGATTAATGCAATAAAAAGATTATGCCAATCAAGTACAGTTAGCAAAGTTCCATCGATCATAAGTCACGGAGTTAGCGAATTTCAATCGATCACGGATCGGACGGANGGAGTGAATGTCTCCGTATGACGCGATATGATTGATTATTCTCCGCGAGATTGGTATTGATTCGAGATGTTCCGAATTGCAGACACTCGAAAAATAGTCAGTTTAAGGTAAAAATAGTCTTTTTACTTAACAGTCATGAAAGTGCATCAATAGGATAGCGAAGCAGCTTCATATGTGGTGTTCGAATGGGCACGTATCATATCACTCTATTCTACTCCATCCTTTTATTTCAGCAAACAAGAAATCCAGAATTTCCCGAGCACCTTATTTTGGCCGTCAATCAAAATGGCATACTTATACTCGACTCTCCGTGCCGAGTATGTTTTCTTTCCTTCGATGACCCCATGAAGTAGTTTATAATCACATATTGTATATTCTACCAACCTCTTGTGTAACCATCTTCATACCTCATGCCGTTTAACCTTTAATATTTATAAAAGGACGTCGGTGAATTACATGTGCAGTAACTAAATCCCATGTTATTGTGCATCTGGTTAGCAGCGAAGAATAACGACCGATTAGTCAAAGGATAATTATATTATTCCTTTGCAATTACTGACAGTTAGCCTTGCTCTTCACTCAAAACTTTCTGAAAACATAAAGTTTTAGTGAGCGAATGTAGAGAACCAGCTCACGCACATTTTTGAATTGAACAAACATAGATGGTGAGAAACCAAGCTAAGGAATGATCATCAAGATTTTGACGATTCTGTTGCACAATAGATGTTAGAAAGAGCTAAGGGGGAAGAATCAAATGCTCCAAACAACCAATCAATGACACTTCTATACGAACATACATGCGAAGCAAGGGAACCACACATGGCGTTACACTGTCAGTCTGCAGTAGCAAATTGTCTCCTTTTATCCTGGATCCTGATGTGTAATGAATAAGTACCAGCCAAAATCAGGGCATGGGTTTATAAGGCTGATATTGATAAAAACTAGGCATTCTTATGTTTTCTATGATACCGCTTCTCAGCCGAACAATGGAGATTGTTCAAACGAGTGCAGGTGAATATCTTAGTATAATAGAAAAACACGATTATTTTTAGCCCCATGTTTGAAACCATTACTGTTCGTATACGTGAGATGACCTCATACACAATTTTGCATAACGTAGATGTTCTGCTAACTGGGTCAAATAGCCCATCTCTTCATTTTATTTTTCTTCTTGGAAAGTTTACATGCTCCGTCTTAGAAATTCAGCTCATATTTCCCATTTATATATTTTCACCATGACATTCGATTGGCAGTAATCCCCTTCCAGAAAATGAATAGCACAGGAATCAAAAACAGCTTTTGTAGAAAAAGCATTTCCTATTTCTTTTAGGCAATCCACTCTGAGCCTGTTCATGAAAACCTCTTCACTCTCAATTTGTGGATTTTTTTCCATAAGGATGCACACCATTTTCGATGAGTTAAGTCGTCGTTTCAATCCTATTAATTAGTTGAATAGCAACAACAAATGTTGCCCGAGAACGGATCCACCTTCTTGAACTCTTTGTTTGTCAGTATGTTGAACGTCACGTAGCCTACAACTTGACTCATGAGTCTCCAAATTTGAGTTCATGTCTATAAAGAATTGATGTTTGGTTTGCACATGCATTGCACATGAATCGCTGAACTGAATTAATTTGATAATTCGTCTTCCGCTTCGGACGACCCTATATGTTTTATCTTCAGGTCCTCGGGTGCAATTTTTGTGCAATTTTTGCAAGAAATGACGCCTAAATTTCAGTTAAAAAACTATACATACCAACTGTCCAAAGGGACATAAATCACGGGAGGAAATGCTTTCAGATCGAATAGGAAAATTTCATAGTCCAAGGTTAAGACAAAGTTCATTTGTTTCCCTCTCTTTTTGTGAGTAAACCTGCGAGATAGGGGTCAGGGGAAGCCTTACCGTCTCCTGAGAATTCTAGGGGTTTGCATTTGAGGTAGATTGGGATCAGTCGTCACCGTGTGAACGAGTCGGCGTTTTCTCGAGGGTCCTGGATACGTAGTCGTCACGTTAACGAACAGAGAACGGCAACTTGGTTGGTGCAACCTTCTATCAGCACCCTTGTAATCCCGATTCCGGGCAAATGACTAGACTACGATCAACCTCATATAAACCGCACTTTTCTCTCTTTCTCAATCCACGTTTGGCTGGCACTACCAATAAGGACTTGCACTATTAGCAACTGTCTTTTAATTGTGATCGTACGGATACGCATCGCCGATAGTTTTGGCGAGCAATAGTGTGTAGATGAATCTAAGTTATCGTTTATACGAGATGTCGTTTGTCGGAGTTCAAAGCGTTCGGAGGGATGGAGACGACATCTCGTCAGTTCTGCTTGCAATGGATGATTAGGGTATACGAGAATCCTCTCCGCAAATTTGACGAATTAAGTTGTATGATAATCTGAATGTTTCACAATTAACTCTTTATTTCTGCGTACAGATCAGGCATAGTGAAAGTACATTTGTTCAACCGGTCACTCACTTCATTAATCCCGCGTTCATTTTAACTTTTCAAAAACAATCGCCAGCGCATTCTCGCTTCATATTCATACGCTGAACTGCTGAACTGGTCCTACGGACCACGATCAATTAGCTTTTGGATCGGGAATATGGTGGACAGCACCACCGTGGATTGTGAAACATTATTGGTAAGTGAACAAGTTCCTGGGTGTTGCGGTCCATTAAACTGATGTACTATCCCGTTCACAGCGGGTTTAGTCGATTCGGTCCCTGCTTAGTGTGCGATGTCCCACCGAGTCGATGCATAGAATGACCTAATGCTGATTGTTAATCATTTCTTCACATTGTGCTTCTTCTCCCAGTTTATTTACAAAGAAATGTCACCACCTAATCAGTTTCCATGTCTATTTTACTTTTTTCATTTTTTTATTATTTCGAAATATGCTGCAGGTAGTTAGATTGGCCTAAATCTATGGCTACTTAATAACAGTCCAGAAACCGTAACGCGTAGCTCCAAGACTACGGTTTTCTTGCAGTTTCAGATCACTAGAGATAGTCTGTTAATCATAGTTTGCCGTTTGTCTTCTAATGGGTAAATCTGGGTCAAATCTTTGAGCTTTTCACCACGGAGTCCTAGTACACCTAGCAAATGAGTGTCAAAAAGCGTTCGCTGTAGCATTTGGATCTTTTCTGGAAATCGGCCTGTTATGATCGATTTCCAATCGCTATGAGAATGCACAGTTTTGTTAGTGAACCGTAGACTATTACAAGAAACCAGAACACGCTAGCCAGTGTGCTTATAGTAGCCGGGTTACCGATTTACTGAATGATCTTGTGAATACATCAATTGATTAAACGATGGCCTAAAACTAAGTCAAGCTGACTCACTGGCAGAACGGTCTGGAAGGGTATTGGTCAGTGTCTGCCATGAACAAGTGTATCATGTGATTGAACGATCAACTGGAGCTAATGAACAAATGCGTTCGTAGCACCCCTCGGTCTCTTATCTAACGTAGTACGTTGTTATCCTATGGGGATCGACTGATTTAGGGATGCCTTGAGACCTGCGTAGAGCACACTTTTGGTCGGACAGTAGTGGTTTTTCAAGGGGCTTTAATCGGTTGGTCAGTTCTGAGTGGAATATCGTCGAGTTCAGGACTTTCAGTAGCGCGAGGTCGACGTGGTCGCAGTGCTTGCAGACAATTCTTCCACCGTCGAGCTTTTGAGTAGTAGTAGTGTCTTGAGGTAATACTCACATTTATGAGTGGTATGCAAAACGGTGCTGTTGGCGGTATCCTTCAACAATTGAAAATTAACATGACCACTGAGGGTGAATTGATGTGCTTCAAAGAATAACTACGGACTACTCCAATTATTACCTGGTGTGCTGCCGGGAATTGAGATGACCTGTTTAAAATGGGGTATCTGTTATATGTATGCCAAACTGTTGATATCCCAACTGTAATCTGCAATAAACAATTATCTTCAGTCATGCAGTCATAACAGTAGTATTGCTAGTAGATGAAGTGACTGTAGCTGGACGTCATGTTGACTCACGTGAGAGTCTTGTATAAACCGGGTCGGACTCATTATACAATCGGTCTTCAGTTCGAAATGACTGTGCATTTAACTTTTCCTGCTGTCTTTCTATTCTTGCTCTGGGATAAGTGAAAAAGGTTGTAACCTTGTTTGGAGGGTACGACCGAATATTAATTCAGCAGTGGTTTCTGTAGGAGTTGTTAGATAAGCAAAAATAGTCTATCCAGTTTGGTCTGCAGTGTTCTTCCGTTCTGTTTAAGAATGCCTTGCTTGATCGTTTGAACTGCTCGTTCCGCCAAGCCATTCAATGCGGGGTGGCAAGGAGCTGACGAATGAGCTGTATTCCAGTGCTGGGGATAAATCTCGGAAACTCTTTGCTATTAGACGGTTTTCTGTTGTCCGTAAAAATGGTTTCTGCAATACCGAATGTTGCAAATGAGGAACGCATCTTGGTAACCGTAGTCTCGGTTATAGCATGGATAACTGGATGAACTCGTATCCACATCGAGTAGTCAACAACAATGATGAGATACATTAATCCGTTTATAGGGCCAAAAAGTCTGCATGTATCCTCTGGCCGACGCCACGAATGAATAGGACCTGGAGGCTTTTGACGTTAATGCTTCTGGCATAAATCACACGTCCGTAATAAATCAGTCCGTGAATTTCATTCGGGTAACACCAGAATGAGCATCATGCAGTTTGCGCAAAAATGTTGGTCCCACCCTTCTGAGTATGCCTATGACTACCCTGATAGGGTATTGGTCAGTGTCAGTCACGAACGACTGTATCACGTGATTGGACTTTCAATGGAAACTGATGAACGAACGCGTACATAACACGGCCATTGTACGATCTTCATCTCTCGGGGAAAGGCCAATATTTTGTGGGTATGAGAAGCAGTATTATCCAGTCAGAAAACACTAAGGGTAAATGAAATCCCTACTGAAAAATACAATTTGATACATCAACAATTTTCAGTTTTATCACGGTAATCTGCTTCAGTGTGACGGGAAAAGAAAAGTGCAAAAACAAAGCATAGATCTGATGATTGCGAGTAAGAAAAAAAGAGGCCACGCTTTTCTTATAAGAAATTGTCATTTCCACGTTTTATTCCAATTAATTACCCAATTTGCCGTTTTGTGATTTCAACCACTTGATTTACGAACGTGACATTCAACTCATCCTAAGCTCTGAACAAAGCAATATGCCCAAACTAGATAACAATCCGTTTGCTACTTGTATTTTGTCCACAGTACAGTTTCATTGTTCTTTCGAACGTTCGTTTCGAGAATCCGCCTTCGATCAACTATCTCAACGCTGATCTGTCATATGGGTTATCAGAAGATATGCGAACAACTTTTCATTCGTCCGATTGTGTTGGTTTCTTTAACGATCAATTTGCTTTTTCAAGTGCGTATGGTTTTTGACCGTCGTGTGGCTTTTATCCAGCCCTTGCATTACTTCGTGATCTTAAACGAGCAGTGGGTCTCCTTTTGATGGAATGCAGATATTTTTCCCTTATAGAAACCTCTCACTGTCTCATCGTGTGCCAGTGCACACAGATAGTGTACACAGGCTGAATTCAGTACTTTACTTTACTTAGCTCACTCCACTTATTTCCTTGAAAAATCTTTGTTTTTTCCTCATCGATATTCACAAAAGACTTAGCCCCAAACTTAATCAGCTAAGATGTTTAAAACAATATGTTTCACGGGTAAATTCCAAAGGAATGATCCCCTCTCAAGACTACAATATGGAACGCATTATATACAGAATATGAGAGGTAAAATTAAACGTTAGGTGGCACTTTAAAGCTATTTTCAACTTGAATAACAAACAAAATTGTGAACTTGTCAGATGTACTTCCAGAATGATTTCACTTTATCTAAACTGATGCTTACTACAAAAAACAAATCATATGTCAGGATACACTTATGACAAGGATGAGAGGGTATCAGTGCGGCGCATTACCGAGGTAGAGCTGCCTGTATTAGGTTCGTGGTGGACTATTAAGGCAGGTCCACTGTCGTATGGTTACCATAGTTGGAGCGGTAGGACTTCATCTGCACAAGTACAATTTGCATGCTCCGAAACACTTGTGCTGAAGCCCACCCCACAAAGCCCTAATATAACGTTATTTCTGCGGGTGCAGTGCAGGTTTCCATCGACTGATCTCTATTACCTCCGCAATTTTTTTATATTACAATATTTTAGTACAGAAATTACTCTGTGTGATTTATCGCAATCTATCTGATAATATTTTGCTAACTGATGGTTCGCAATTTCGTGTCTCTTTTTCAAGTTTCTATCGGAAAGAGAATATTACTGCTTATCATTGTATACATTTCAACCTAACGAAAGTAATCAAACCACCGCGCAAAGATGTATGGTTAGTGGTTGTAAAAACCATAATTGAATTGTTCAGGCGAGACACGAAAATACACCTTGTGAACGGTCATGTTGTTCATTATTGGTTGAAAATGGTTTTATATCCTTGGATTTTTCATTGCTCATGTCAAATGGTTATTTCCGTGTGCTCGGATTCAAGTTACAACACGTCTTTCAATGTGCCACGAGTGTTACCACAATTTTGTTGACTTCATCTTCTATTTTGTTTTCCAGGCTCACAAGATTAGCGATCTGATTCAAGAATACTACAAACACGTGAATACAGAAAAAAGCAAATCCTAATCTTGATGTTGGTCTTCCTTCTTCCAAAACATAACGCGAATCTTTTGTTTACTCTATATTAANACAAGCAGGTGGACAGACGAGAGCATCAATCTGTTTTATCATCGTCCCTGACTTGTTGGTGAACGGAATTTTTGTTTGTACACTGTTTTTCTCTCTGAAAAGCTGCCGTTCCGGGTGCTTTGCATGTCTTGTTCCCGGCACCTCTTTTCTTTGTAAAACTCCGACTCAAACCGTATTTTGAATATATCCCATATCTGTTTGAATTACTTCAAAACCCAAGGAATTTCGTCAATCTTACACAGTCAAAAATGCCGTTTCCATATGTACAGTGATGTAATTGCATGTAGATAAGTAGGTTTAGATATCAGGACAAAATATTTAGCCGCAGTAGGCTTATGAATAATGATCGCTTTACGA
>UZAN01048636.1:10506-23722 GCA_900618425.1 Echinostoma caproni | reverse complement strand
ACCCGTTGACCTTCCAGGCATGATTGGATCTGCGACTGTGAGGAGCCAGCCTGTATAGCTCGCAGGGTCATTGAGGCGCGCAAGCCATCAAACCACGCCAAGGTGCAGTCTCATCGTGATGGTATGAAAACCATAACTAAGAGTCTAGGTCACGTAGGTCCCGTTAGGATCCTGTACCGCAGGATGTTCGTACCCGATGGTTAGAGACACTCAGTGTTAAAGCTGAGTATCGTAAACAGTAGCGTTCGTGCATCTTCTCAATTTTTCTGTAACATTTCTCCTCTGAAATTCCAAATTCTCTTTTTGATCCTACTTTCCTGTCTTTCTACTAATGTTCATCCAGAAGGGCAACCAAAGGACAGCAACCAAAACCGGGAAAAGTCCTATGGTCTGTCCCAACGGACACACCTTCTGAGGCGGAGATCCGAGCACTGGAATGTCACAACTCGCCAGGCTCCGATGTCCTTCCCTCAGCTCTATTTAAAGATGGTGGAATAAAGCTTGCAAGAGAGCTACAAGTTCTGTTCTCTAATGTGTGGAACACGGAGCCGGTCCCTTCGTCGTTGGGGGAATCGATTGTTGTCCCCATCTTTAAAAAGTGCCCGCGCAGTGACGTCGTCAATAATTGAGGTATAAGCCTGATCTCGATAGGGTCAAACCTGTTGGCGTCCGTCATTCTCCGCCGACTGTACATTATGTGTGGGGAGTAGGCTGGGTTTCGCGCTGGTCGTGGATGCATCGGTCAAATCTTTACTCTCCGACAGCCGCCAGAGTACCGTCATGCCTAGCATGTATTCTTAGGCATCCGTGCGGCCTTCGACTCTATCGATAGGACCGCACTATGGAACTATTTGTTGAATAAAGTTAAGGGTTATAGATGAGAATATGAAAAATATGCAAACGCGCATCGATCGAAAATCGCAAAGTCAGACGAATTGGTAGAACAAATGCGTGTGACGAGAAACCCCTCCGTTTTGTCAAACAGAGTGTAAATCAACTAACGTTATGGATATAGCAGCCTCCGAAAGCCTAGGTATGGACCGCCTGGGTGTCTCGGGTTGTGACTAACTATCCTTCCTTTTCACCTCGCGAAACTTCCGTATAGGACACAGCGTCTCAAAAAGCCTCCACTGAGAAAGGCCTACTCACTGCCTTCTCGTCTCGGACGAAAAGCCAACATCCGAGGCTACAGCCGGGTCGGTGAACCACTGGCAATATACCTAGAGGAGTTAGTTAAAAATCCTACTTTCAAATCAACCAAGAAGAGGTACACTAACGACAAACACCTACACTTTTCTGGCTATAGCAGTGGTTAACTGCTTGATTGGGCACCTTGGAAGGCGTCTGATCCGATAAACTGGATGCCAGTTCAGACTAGACTGCAGTTTTCACATATCATCCTGTTGCCTTGCGGGTCAGTCTTTGGCTAATCAAAGGCTCGGGTTGTGGATTTCCAAAGAAAATTCAGCTGTATGGGCCTGAGCAAGCTGGCAGTATACTCCGCCCATAAACAAATCATGGAACTTTCTCTTTGTATAAAGATTGGCACACAATCCGGATTCAGGTGTGTGAAATATAATAATAATAACAATGATATTTGGTGGAGGATAGTTTGTAAAGATGCTTCTACAACACATGCGTTTTACTTTTAGGATGACATCAACAACCACGGGCAAACAGGGAATTCCAATGAAACAGATTGGTGTTCATTTCACAAATGATAGGGCACTATGCTCACTGCGGTTCACAGTGTAAAATATTCTCGAACCGCGTAATGTGATCATTCTCTATGGGGTAGTTACCGCTATGTAGGATAAAAACGTTGTACTGAAATCAGAGGCTAACCTTCGTGAATGGTCTCTTTGTGCAATTTCAAGTGAACCAGTTGGGTAAACGTTGAACCACAGACATCACACACGAATGGTCGTTTACCTGAATGTGAGAAAAATACAACAGACGGTTAGTGGACATTTATAAATCAGTGGAGTACACGTGAATCCAAAGACTGAAAACGACCAGAAAAATGGGGGTTAGCGAGACGTTGAGGAAAACAAATTTTGAAGTCCAAAAAGTATACTTAAAACAAAAGTAAACAGCAAAATACGGCACAGTCGTGATTCCATTCAATTGAATATCACCAAGTGCACAACCATTATCCTGACTGAGCACCAAAACTGTAGAAGGATTACAAAAGCATCACACATTGGATCAATGAGTGGTGCTCCGCTCAAGATAAAAAAAAGAGGACTCTTTTTATTGTTTCTTGTTGATATTGCTGATATGGGGTAATTTGTTCCACAAGTTTGGTGTCGGTGAGTTAGCAGTAGACGGAGGTCGTGCGCATTCGTGAACAACATGTATGTACAGTATTCACGATACGGTTTTCAATTTTGAGCTATGCGGTAAAACTCATCTTCGCTCGATATTCAACCCAATAATTGGGAAGGATCGACAGAAACCACTGAAGTCGTTATCTTTTACGACAACGTACTTGAAGTCATGGATCAATCGCCGCGACTCTTTTTTCAGTCATGCTCGGAGTTCGGAAAAAGCAATCGGTAAATTAGGTGATGGGCAATCATGAGTGAAGGTGTTCAAGCGATGGGAGGCGGTTCAGTAGGATCACTTCAGTTAAACGACAGCCCTCTATCTATATACACGTAACTGAACCTCACTAATACGCTAATATGGTATCAAAAGACACGGGAAACGCTTCGGAAACAATAGAGATGAAATATCGAAAGCTATCAAAAGTTCCCAAAACGGAGGGCCCAGAACTCAACCACGGAATGAAGGACTTCGAATGCGTCATTACGTACTCTTCTGTTTAGAAAGAAATCCATATCGCAATGGTCCGGTAGACGCTTTGCATTAGGGTAAACCACGATGCATCTTCCTAGACGTGACGTGACCTCGTCTCTAATATCGCCGCCGGTTCGTACTGTTCTTCAGATATAGGCAAAGTTGTCGACTACATCCAAGTGCTCACTAGCAATGACGATTGCAAGAGCAAGTTGCTGCTAGCCAAATGGGTCGCCAAGCCAAATCCCACGGGTTAAGAATGTCGGCTGTCGTAAGTGAACAGTGAGTTCCCGTGATTATGGGGTCCACTTCCTCACACAACGGTGTCTAATAAAAGTTTTCAAGAATTACTTTGCATTTAGATTAGGCAACGAGTATAACATATACAGTTACCTCAATAACCTGGTGACCCACCATGGTTTGTGTGTATTTGCGAACTTTTAGTGAGCAAAAGAAGATTCCCGGTGGAATCTAGCCAGATTAGCAACTAAACTCGTCCTTGGGAAATTCGCTACATTAGATGTTAGACCGTAAAAAGTGTGTTGTAGAGTGATTTCATGAGAAGCGTTACCCACAGTTCACAACGCCCTTCTCCTGTGCTACCTCCGGCCTATGATACGGTAGGTTAAATGCAAGAAAGTCAGTGTTACTAAGTTGACCTTTCAATTCCATCGGGTTTCTAATGTAGCCGATCAAATTCAACTTTTATTAATTATACACTTGTGTGACGAAAAGCCGACGGGATAATTTCCCATAATCACGAGGATCTGTAGCTCTTTGATGAAAATCGGTAACCTAAGCCCCGGGACTCTGAGTGGCGAAACACAAAAGACCTCGCTAGTTTGAGCGTGGTATTAAGCCGGACAACTGTAGAGCTGCTTACCACCAAATTTGGGTGCCTGGATTCGGACCTCGAGCTCCAGGACCCGAAACACATCGGTGACAGAACTAAACTTCTTACCTACCACTACCAACCATAAGTATACAGTACTCGTGAGTCCCATAAAGAGAAGTACGTGTTTTACGGATATGTGGTACGGCACAAAAAACGAATATGGTGCAAAGATTCAGAGAAAGAAAAAGGTGCTAAGCGAGCACCCAACTTACCCTCGTGAACAGTCGACTTGTGAATCAGTAGTTTGTTGGCTTGTGTGAAATTCTTATCGCATAAATCACAGTGGAAGAGACGTTTCACTGATAGGCGTCAAAAGAAATTGAGAAGGGTAGGAGACGTACGGTGGAATGAAGCAAGTGAATGGACTGATAAATGTAGCACAAGATACGTGAATAAGCAGCAAAATAATGGGTCATCGAAATACCACAGACAGAAGCTGGAAAAGGCCTTTCATTCCGTAGGGTAAAAAAATGACTATTGCAACACAGCATTACTACGGGGTTTTACTTCAATATCACAATATCACCGTAATTGAACAGTTAACTAATTTCGCCGATCACTCTCAAGCCCGGATTACGTGCCAAGGAAGTAAATGTGTATGACAGTTCGCAAGTGGGCCTGTTTTGAAAGAAGGGAAAAGAATGCGAACCTGCTTGATCAGTATACGGTCCACACACACACACACACACACGCGCGCGCAAACAGTCAGTTGGTATGATCTGACAAGAAACGACAAAAAGAATGACGCATGCAGAGGTATTTGGTACAATAACTTGAAAGATGAGAGAAGTCTACTTCGCCTAATATTTCTGTAGAGTTCTTGTTCACACTGCATCTTCACATCCTCTGATAACCTACACATAATACCCACTACTCTGGAGTGGTAACTGAAAGTACGGAGTGATGCGACAGACGCTTGTGAAGCATTTGCAACACGTGTCCTAACCAGCGAAGCAAGTTCATTCGTATTCGTTGCGGAACAGAATAACCGGCCGAGGCGCTCAAACAAACGACGGCTTATATCGGGACAACTAACCTGATCGCTCAATCACACACTGTCGATGGTTAGCACCTCCCATTCGATGGACCTCTTCTATGCATAAACTCACGGTCTCACAACCGTAATCCGGAAATCTTAATCGTTCAACAAACACGAGACCAAGCAAGTATTGAGAACGAAATACAAGCATCGAATGCACACCATAGAAATATTACCGATTAAACGTTTCGTAGTGTCATTATTCGAACAGTTTCAGCAAAAACGATTTTACGGTATTGGGCTCCGCGTTTACTGCTCCCCAAATGACGTGAACTCACTGTGTCAGCTGGAGAATTCCTTATCAATGAAGAGTTTCTGGGTGAATGTGTTTTCACAGAAGAAGAAAGAACCAGAAACCAAACGCCGATGGTATAACCAGATGGGCGAGGTTTCAGTGCGAATCAAAAATTACATTGAAGTGAGAAAACAGAAGATTAAAAAGATGATAAACAAATGAAAAAGATAACATAAAAAGGTGGACAGAATGTTTAGCAGCAATGGTTGTGCAATTAACTAAAATGTGCAGTGAACAGGGAATAATGCTATTTTAATTGGTTGACGTGCAGGCGGGGAAATTTTTTAATCGATATCTGGCACGACAATACGAAAGATTTTGGGGAATTTCCCCGTGCAATCAGTGATTGACATTCGTCTGCGGGCGGTATTTGGTTAACTGGTAACATAAATCGAAACGCTGGCGAACAATGAAGTCAAAGCGATCAATACGGGGTACTGGTGACTAGCTTATCTGGGGCAGTTATCGAATTCTGAATCCATCGCTTCGTAATGAGGAGTATGAAGTGATTCCGGGAAGAAGTGTGTGATCCGGCCATTCCCAATAGATCGTGGATTTGAAGGACCGACCTGGTGCTTTGTAGGTTAAACTATTCGTTCAAAGGCTCGAGGCCCCACAAGTGGGCCATTCAACTGGGCCGGAATGAATGAGCGGTAAAACAGGCAAAAACATTACCGTGAAGCGTATGTACATAGATTCAGCTATAAACAGTGCAGACAAGTTGCATGCTTCGGGTTGATTAAATTTAAAGTTAAAATAGTACAGCTATTTTCATCATATTTTGCACAGCGTCACCATGTTGCCCGTATACGGAATAGATCGACATCCTCGTGTTTGTGAACATTTTATGATTCGAACTACTCACAAAGAAGGAAGCACCCAACTGGACTCACATTCATGTGTACTCAATCTATGATTGGCCAATTCTGCTTCGGTTCGGAACGGTGCTCCGCACACGGAGCAATCACATGTTTTCTCATCTGAGTAGTGTGATGCGTGAAAGAGAACAGGAAAAACAGGTGTATTAAGTTGGGGTTCGAGCGCGCGAGCGCACATACAAACAAACAGATCACGATGAGAGAGTAACGTAGATGAATCAGAAGACGTCAGCGAAAATATAGTAACGCAACAGATTCACTGACCAGCATGGGCACGGAGTCCATGTTTGCGCAGTTCGACTCCATTGCGAAATCGCGCATCACATATGCCACATCCAAACGCAGGACAACCTGGATAAAACACAACGGAAGAAAAGAAAAATGAATGTAGTGGAATGTATGAGGTGGGAAGAATAAGGGGTGGTAATCGACGTTCAACTGGGCCGATAATAAGCAACTAACGCAGATACCAACATTTCACGACAACGATACTCCCTAAATTTCACCTAAGTTGCACTGCAGAGCTAGGTCAATTGAGATGACTAAAAATCAGTGCTTTTATACTGGAATATTGAACATCTTGGAGACAACGAGATCGGCGTCTTTGGATGTATTTCGCATATCATCCGTATCTTCATGCGTATCGAAAAACATGATATGGGAATGTGAGTTAAAGTGATAAGGAAAAGTTGATAAAGACAATGAAACTTAACGAAACTTTGCTATAGAATGGATAAGGCACTGAGTTCATACAGAAGACTTCTGCAGCAAGGAGAAAAAGCTAATACATTAAGTAATTTTGGAGGTGTTTTCTTTACTCTGGATAGATGATGATGTCATGAGCACAATCAATGTGGCGCCAGAATCCAGTAGCTGCTGATACTAAACAGACATCGACATCTCTACCAATACACAAGGCTGCCGTTTGACGATAAAAAAGAACTTCCGCAATAATTTAGGATATTATGGAAGCCATGATCAGGAACGGTTATCGATCAGGACATTATCACCGTTAACCATTCAGCAGAGAACCTTCTAGAACGTTTATAAGCGCCCTTCAAGTGCATTCCATCATTTAGGTTCAAACCGCAAACCGGAAAATTCCAGTTCTTCCGCCGATCGATCAAATATGTAGATTTCTTCTTCAAAGCAAAACGTCTACGACCGAACCCAAAGGAACAATGGAGCTATTCTCAAATTGCCAGAACCAAACCGATGACTCATAAAAGTGTTTTCCTATCATACCTACATGTTTCACTTCCAAATTTCACCTATGTGGTCTTTGGATCATGGAGCTTGATCTCTTAATTGTAACTCGCATCATTGTGCAATCGTGAAGACAAAATTCACGTTTACCATGCATGTCATTACCGTGTTAGGATCATAGTTGGTTCTGGAGGTGGAATTCGTGATATGTGCAACAACGGTAGTCTGAATGAGTATTATATTAAAATATTTATCCAATGACCGATCCGTTCAATCGGTATTGGATAGATAGTACCAAACGAATACAACATTTCAGAAATCCTCTCTGTGTAGATTAAAAGTAAGCTTACGTGTTTTCCGCTCGCATTGGTGTAGCTTAGCAGCACGTGGTGTGGAAAAGCGCCGACCACAACGTTTGCATCCAAACGGGCGTGCACCTGTCATCGCCAATGGCGTGGTATAAGGAAGATATAAAGGATTAAAAAACTCAATTTGATTCTTATACATGTAATCGATTTATCCGATTAGTTTACTCTTCTTTATCGAATGCTCAACTGTACAGGTTTTATGAAGAGGGAACGGCCGACCAGAATACTGCAATATGATACAACGGAAATAGAGATGATGATGATGGTGAGGCTCTAAACCTGAACCACCGAGACCATAGGATAGTGATTACCACAATGTGAGCATCGAAGTCCAACAATGAGAACTTTATTTCAGAGCTGTTTGCTTCCTGACTGTGTGCAAAGCAGGTTATGGTAAGAAAGAAATCAATCCTTAGTCTGCTTTTGCTCCAATACTACCCAGCTACCCCATCCAAAGTAGGTGCTTTTCGACGGGACTCACGGTACGAGAGTTCGATTAACCTGACCCACGGAGTAGCCGGGCGGTGTGGAAATCACAGTCAATAAGAAGCCGTAAAACCGAGCGTATGCCTTTAAGACAACTCACAGGTCCCAAATTCTGCAGTACGTTTAGATGAGTTAGCTTACCGTGGCCTAAAATACGACTGTGGTTCCGGTATTGCCCCAGATGGTTAAGAAACGCAAACCGAGAGCATGCGTTGAAACAAGAACGAGATTTTGCAAGGTTCAAGAGAAATGCGGATTTTCCGATTTTCGGATGAAAATACCGCCTGAATTGTCTAATAATCTTACAATCCAAACTAATCTAATGAACAATTGTTGAATTATAGTGACATTAGGATGTTTTTAAACATCAATATCACAAGACGAGAAGTTGTTCAGTAAATCATGGTAATCTTTATTCTGAAAAGAGAAACCAGTATGGCAACATTGCACGATTTATGTTCCGGACGATTTCGCTGCATCTCAACTGGTGTCTACTACANACAGACAAAAATAGTTTATATAGGGCTTGGGAAGGGATTACGAAATAAATACTTGTAAATGAGGGGAAGCGTCACCAAGATAAAGCCAAGATGATGAACAAGTCTTTTTGTTAACACAGAATTGGTTTTCATCGCTTGATTGCAATCGCCTCGGTGATCGGTGTGGTGTTATCATTAGTAAAAATCACTCGGAATGCTTTCTCACGATCCACAAGGTGTTGCGTCATCAGTAAGAGCTTGGTAATCAATGAGCTTGGCTTGTAAGCACGGTCCTTTCCAGTTATCGGCTGTGACTTTGACATGGCAATCTTGCATTGAATCCAGTTCGGAATGTGTTCTAAAACCCGCTTACGTAATGGCCTTGCTGTTCTGCCTATCTAAGTGACTCCACACCCGCATTCGGATTGATAGATTACCTTTGAGTTGGCGTACAGAGGTGGGCGCTCTTTAATCGGGGGGACGGGTACACTCCTAGTCCTATGAACAATTCTGGGTTTGACTGGGTAATAAGTCCGGTTGACAACTGATCATAACCGTTGTTGGATTAGATTAGTTACATCATCACCTTTGAATGGAAGACAAATCGTGATCTCCAATCTAGACGCTGACGCAACAATGGGCTTTTCAATCTTCAATCTACTGAGCTTGTCAACAAAATCCTCGGGATAACCAAGAAATCTTGTTAGCGTATCACGCAAAAAGGTGATCTCGTTTGATATCGTGTCGCACAATATTTCTGGATTCTTTCAAATTTATCACGGGGAAAGCTTATTTCAGTATCTTGAAATCTTTTTGTTGCAGCGATAGGTTATTGTTATTGTTGTTATCAAAAGTAGAAGGAATGAATTGCATGGACACGAGACCAATGTGTTCAGTCACCGAAACCGGAAGAATAAATCCTAGGACCTGGAGTAGAGAACAAAATGAAACCTAAATGGGATGATACGTGAGGTTTAGCGTTAAGGATAACTACTGCTGGTGTACATTATCTACTCACAAACCTGACTATTTGCAAATGATGCTAAACATTCGAGAGAGTAGTAGCAATAACCCAGGGATCTAATATCCACATAGCACTCGATGCAGTTCACAAATGGTTTGTTAGAAACTACATACAATTTAAGGAACCGAAATGCTGAATAATATCACTGAATCAAACCAATCGTTTTGATTGTACGTTCTTGGACATGAGCTGCTGCCGNTGCCGCGTGCTTCCTCTGAGAAGCATCTTGGTGTCGTCCTTTGCGATGAACTACGGTGTGAGACACATTGAATCACGGTGATAAGGCAGACTAGAACAGCCAGGTGTGCTTCTCGACCGTTTGACTCAGCTTACTCCAGTGTGTGTTACCACAAACTATTCGAACGCGATGTCTATCCAGCAAAACTGAGTGTCGTAAACAGTGGGGCTGGTGCATCCACCCATTGTCCTAGCAACCTTGGTCCATAGAAATCCCCTATTTTACCCTGACTCTGCTTACCACATTCCAATGTTTCCTCTACTACTATATCTAAATGAGAAGTCAAAAGACAGCAACCAAAACTACCACATGAAAACGCATTGGTAACGGTTGACCAAACAGAAAGTGACTCTGAAGTGAAATTTTTCCATTGGTAAATCGAAAAAAATGAAAAATCTTGAAAATAAAAACAATTTTGGATTAAGCACTTGAAACATTTCGTAACCATATTTTTATCAAAGTAAAGAATGTGCAATCTGAGACATTATGCTATGTTGTTTCACCGCAGTCTGGGTACCACCTTCGTCGATCCGGTTAGGATGGTTTCCCCAGCACTAATCCGTGCCACTGATAGGAATAGAACAGAAGCATATCGTGCAGCTCATTTTTTAACCTTCAAGTCTGATTGGGCCATCTCATTTACGCCTAATCCTATTTGGTCAATTGCGTTAGCCCATAACATCGAAAGGGGGTGTAAACTGACTCCCTTAGCGCTCTGTCAAAGTTAGCGAACAAACGTAGGTGCACAAAGACGGAAATATTCAAACAGAACATGGTGATCGTTTGAGGGGTATGAATGTCATCCTTGGTGGAACCGTAGTATAGAAAACTGGATTCATGGCACATTAAGATGCGAAACATATCCGAAATAGTTAAAGGCTCACCCGGACAGGTGGAGGTACGATCGAAACATTACTCAGTAGCTGGGAGAAATAGATGAGGCCCATTGTACTGGATATGATAGATTGGAGCCATGCGCCTCTGTAGACAGTTTAGCTCTGCCACGGAACTAGGATTTAGTCCATTGGGACAATTATCTCTCGGCTACTTTTAATAGATAAGACGTGAACTGCGAGCGAAATCATTATGTGGAAAGCCACAGGGTTTAGTCTAGTCAGACACCTGGATCTGGTTTTCATGGTTGCAGCAAATTTAATTACATCCGCTTTGAGAACTACAGTTATCTCATTGGAGGACAGTAAGTCTTTCCATAAGAATTCGCCAAGTCAGAATAAAAATGGGGCAACGATTGTCGGACGCGTCACTCACATTAGGTTGCGACTTACCTTTATGAACCGCCTCAATATGCTGCTTTAAATGACCCTTCTGTGTGAACCGAAAGTCGCAAAACTCGCAAGCGAATGGGCGGTACCCTGGAAAATGCAAGGGTAATAAGCCCGAGATTCAATAACCAGGATTGCCACATGCGAAGACAGTCGAAAATTAGAACATCTACTATCATTTACCTTCGTGAACAGCACGTTTATGCAACATCAATGTTCTAGCCCGTTCGAGCCGTTTCCCGCAAACTTCACATTCGAAAGGGAGCAATTCTGAATCAGATGGATAAATGGAAACGAAATAAGAACTTATGTACAATTCAAAACAGAGACTGCGAATGGAAATAGAAGTACAAATGCAGGTGTAATAGAACTCTTGGTGAAGCTGTTTATTATTGCCAGAGAAGGACATATAGCCGTACTGTCTCTCCAGATAAACTGGTCATAGAGAAATAAGACATTTGGTTATATTCCACCGCATAATATAACCCCTTCAAAGAGAGAGATTCTACTGGTAAAACAAACAACCTCTCTGACACATCACCTCCCTAATCTATTGAACACTGAATGCAACAAACCATCGAATTCAATGAATGCAATCATGCAGATTATGCTACGCACATTTCATACATTGTATCCTTCGGGCTATACATATGTTGTGCAGAACAATAAAAAAGATCTTCCGGATGAAGTATTTCTATAGAGTTGTTGGTGATGAGCGATACAATCAAGGAGCGGTGGTGGTCAAGTGGTTAGGTCACCAACTTGTGACCTGTGAGTCCCGGGTTCGAACCGCTCCGCCGCCGCCCGTCTTCCCAGGCAGCCTCCATATGGCCGCGGCCGCCCTTCCTGAATGTTGAATGTACAGTTGTATATTCAATAAATGAAAAAGGAAGTAAAGAGACATTTATTTATTTATAACGAAAAGAAACGTGTAAAAGCTCACCAAGCAATCTAGAACGTATCAAGCGACGATCATAACAGCAAACATTATTACCAGCCCGACAGTGAGGATAACAAAAACGTTTCAAATCGAAGTAGTTCTCGATCTGGATGGTGTAATTAACTAAACGGGAGAACGGAGTCATTGGCCCCAGTTTCCAGCCACGGGATACGGTGGATGTGAAGTGCACATGCTGTGCCTCGCAGATGAGAAGTGGTCGAGTAAACGACTGAATAGCAGAGACTTTTTTCTAGTCACTGAGAAAAAGGCAATAATGGTATACTTAGTGTTTCTAGTCTGAGAGAATTTCAGCTCACCAGATGATTTGGCTTCGTCAAGCGAGCGAGGAGTAGGAAGTTTCCGTCTATACTTGCGAGGAGTGAAGTTGAGTCGATTACGATCAGCGGAATCAGGTACGGGAGCGGCTTCGAGTAGAGGAGTGAGAGGTCATGAAATGAAAATAAGTAAAACATGTTAGGATCAGAATCGAGATAAAGTAGAAAATGTGTGTGTGTGTGTGTGTGTGTGTGTGTGTGAATGTTCTACCTGTCAGACCGCGTCAAGAAAGCACAATATAGGCGAACATGTTTTCGGTGAATTCCTTTTCAAGCCTTTACAATTATATTTACACAAAACAATTAAAACAGGGTCGAACAGAAGGGTGGATGAGTTGAGTCATGAGCCGACGACATGGGGGATCTGTGCAATCTGCCGTAGAAATTTGTTTATATTCGACTGTGCGCCATATACCGAAGAGGTATACGTCTGAATCTGTAAAATGATTACTTCTGGTCTCTTTCTGTCTTTATTAGTCTTCGACCGTGTAACCAAAACTCCAGATTCTCCGAAACTACCTTAATATACAACTATCCTAGTAACCGTCACGCAGTGACTTCTTAGTTCTGCGCACTAACACTGGAAGTATTATCCAATCAAACTCAGGTGGTCAATAACCTCCGCAACATCTTAATGTCTAAAATATTGCCAAAATGTCTCGATATAGTACTTACCGGAAGCAACCTGCAGCATTTGTTACCACCAATAATTGGCATCGATTAATTGACTTGTTCCCACATATCTCTGATTGTGTTCATGAGTATCTTACTGCGAGATCAAACCTTGTGGTGTTATCCCCTTGTTTATGTCTACTTGGATCGTTGGACAGATATCATTAGCTGGTACAAAAAAGACAAACTAACAAAAACTTCAAAAAGTGTGAAACAAAAAAATTTTCACACCATTTATTTTCCATTCTCACAGTTTCGTTTTTTCCTATATTCTGT
>UZAN01048636.1:0-10052 GCA_900618425.1 Echinostoma caproni | reverse complement strand
TATATATATATATATATATATATATATATATATATATATATATATATATATATATATATATACACTAGCAGCAGTCTACGGTAATGTGATCCAAACAAGTCCAGCAACGAGGAGATAAGAAGGCACACCAAACAAGTTGCGTTTCATCAGGATTATACACATATGCGACAACTATGATGCTAGAAAAAGAGGATTTCGATACACATGGGGGAAATCGAGAGAGAGAGTAAAAAAGAACAACAAATGTTTTTGTTTGGTTCACAGTACATTTTTAGTGTTTGTGATTGTCTTTTTTACGGGGCACGAGACTTTACCAACCAGACTATATGGCATTTGTGCCACTGAATTCCACCCTGAGTTATATCTTTTAGTGTCTCTAACCATCGACAACCGACGTTCCTTTGTTCTTTCACGGAATGAGTATCAGCACCCAAACCACGACGAAGATCCTCATCGTTGCTCACCCGATGTTCCCATCAGACACGAGCAATGTTTCGAAGACACAATGGTTGAATACTAAAAATTCGATTGGCATTCTCAGCTCTGAGAGAGCAAGTTCCGCAACCGTAAGGCAATAAACAACTCAACGAGGGAATGTACACCATTCCCTTAAGGACAGTTCAATGTCATTGTGGAGCCACTGATGTCGCAGGTTAGTAAAATCTACCATAGCTTTCGCTAATCTGTTCCCCCACGAACCAGTTTCTGCCAAGTTGTCTATGGGACTTAATGGCCGCAAAAAATCTGATGCAAACAGCCTGACGTCGACAAGCATTCTGATCCGGCCGTGCTGGCCGACTACCAAAACGAGTTGGTCGCAAGGCTAACTACAACCTAACCAAGAAGCGTAGATTAACATTCGACAACCACTCAAAACGCAATGCACACAGTTGGGGCCAGAACTGCCGAGTTATAAGATACTGGGTCTCCTCCAACTCTCTCAGACTTCTCGACACACGTCGAACAATCCCGGTAGACAGCAAGTACAATGAGCAGCGCCTATTTCTGAAGCGTGAACTCACAAACGGTTTGAGAGAAGACCGAGAAACCTGGTGGACACTGTGCAAAGGAGACGGAAGCACCCGGCACTGTTCCGAACCATCCGTCTTACGGGCCTCAAAATACAATGCATAACTGAAACAATCTGTAAAATAAACGGCACGAGAATGTACAGTCTTCACCGATGCTTGGAACGCTGGGCAGAGCACTTCACATCAAAGTTCAACTAGCCCCCACGCTGGGTGCCCCAATTAGTTATCTTGAGAGTGCACCCTGGTCACTATCCACGGAACTGTCCACTTATACGTAAGTCCGAAACGAACTCCAAGCCCTGAAAAGTAGCAAGCGGCTGGATCAGACAACTTGACACCTGCCCCATTAAGAGATGGTAGAGAAGCTCTCGTGAGAGAGCTTGTCAGGCTGTTCTGATCTGAGAAACTGAGAGTGTGTCTCACAGATGGAGAGAACCCATTGTTACACCCATCTACAAAAGGGGCTGTCGCAACGCTTTTTCTAACCCCAGCGGCATAAGTCTGATTCCAATAGGGCTGAAGCTGCTAGCATCCGCCTTATTAGGCCCACTAAACCCATTTCGCGAAAGACAAATCCGCGAGGAGTGGGCCGGGTTTCTTGGATGCCATGGTTGCCTAGATCAAATCTTCACCCTTCGTGAGCTGCTACAACACCACCACACAGACGACAAACCGTTGTCGTGTTTTTCGGAATCAAAGCGGCCTTCGACTCCATTGATCCCCCCGCAATGTAAAACTGTTTGCAGACATACAGAGTACTCGAAAAGTATGTTCTACTCCTAAAAGCAGTCTATCCTCAAACCTATAGTGAACTTTCACCCTCATTTCCTGTCGTAAGTGGGGTACGACAGGGTTGCTCTATCTCTCCGTTTCTCTTCAACTTTGCCATAGATGATGTTTTTCATGGAGCGTTGCTCAACGTCACAAACGCTGGCGTTGTGCTTCTTACTAGAGACAGAGTCGTAGAGTGTGCCGACGATATTGCCTTACTGTGACAACGTACAGACAATTCAAGACTAGCTGAATCGTTCAGTAATTGAGGTTACTTGTTCTGGCATGTCCTTCGCACTTTCAAAGTGTAAGGAGTTGCTGCAAGATTGGCAGGAACCTGTTCCTGCACTTTCGTTGGGTAACCACATTTTAGAAGTAGTCAAAAGCTTTCTCTACTTGGGGAGTTGCATAACGGCTGGCATCGGTGTGGGTGATACCTCTCGATTCGTAATCACAGCTAGATTAGCGTTTGCTAAACTGTGGCATCGCTGGCGCCGGCGCGACATACCTCCTTTCAAAGGGTGTGCATTGTGCAAAGGTAGGCGCTGCGTTGCTCTATTATGGCTGCGAAACCTGCTTTCTCCGAGCAGATCATATTAAAAGACTAACCGTTTCCTCTGCAACATCGCCCGCTTATGGTGGGAGCATCGTGTGAGTAACGATGAGGTCAGACTACGTGTGTTAAGGTCAGATAGTCTTCTACTGAGCAAAATCCATTCTTTTGCCAACCTCAACTGCTCCCCTCCCCTTCCCCGTGGTACAACTCGCCATACCAGACCAAAATTGATCGTGACCATGGTGCAGTTAATGTGTCACTAGACTCTGATCTCGAGCACATCTCCTCCTGGGGCAATATCAATCTTGTTTGATTCAATGGTTCTAATGCTTCTTCCTTCAATTTCTCTAAAACGCCATTGAGTCTTCCCTCATTTATCTTTTAATTCCGCCCAACTGCGTTCCCCAGACTCCGGTTCCCTTCTTAGATTGTCTACAACCTCTTAATGCTGGTCCCCCTTTTATATCTTGACTTGCTTCTCGTGGTGCGCGCAAGGTTAGTTTTGTATTCCACGCCAGACGCTTGTTCACATCACCCAATTTTTTTCTACTGCACAAAGCTTAATTCCGCCCTGCTCTTGAATACTAGTCACGTCTTCGTCTTCTTCTCTTTCCATTCTTCATCGTGTTCAACGAAAGGCCATCCAGCTGATCGATGATCCTTCCATAACTTTCAATGTGCAATCATTGGCCCATCGACGGGCAGTTGCTTTGCTGCCCCTTGTAAAACCGCCACTAGTTTGATTTTTGGAGCTCGCCTCAGCAGTTCTTCTTACTGTAACTTTTTCTCGCCAATCCTTTACCCAGGTATCTAGTCCTCCTTTTCAGATTTCGGTCTTCAGATGTCTTACTGCTCTGCTCCAATCTTCCTTCCCCCCCCCCCGAACTGTCAAGTTGTAGAGCACCCTCCCACTTTCTGTCTTTTCCCAAACTTACAATCTTACACTCCTTACACGCAGAATCAATAAACTGGATCTTACGTGAAGGTCCCCTCTTCTCCGCTTTACAGTATGGTGCCTGTTTATGGGGATTTCCGCTGTTACTGGTATTTACATTATGTGTAATAAAATAATAACCAGTTTCCCAAAACCATGAGCCGAATTTCAAGAGTTCCGCGCTTACCAGCATTCGATTTTGATGTAGAAACAACCGGCCCATTTGTATCAGTCAGCTGTTTATCCTCATTCGGTCTGAGTGCAACATCGTCATCGGATACTTTGAGCACAACAGCTAAAAATGAAACAGTCAAAAACTGAAATAAGCTGCTGAGTGGCATTCAATGTAAAGTTTTACTTATTTTATTCATTAAGTATATAAATGTACAGTCAAGGTTTAGAAAGGGGGGTGCAGCCATACAAAGCTGCCCCTGGCGGGATTCGAACTCCGGTCATCCAGGGCGCTTTTTTTGATGATCTTAACCACTGGACCAGTCTTGTTGTACACCTGAACAACGTGATAACGAAGAGTCCAAAGTTGTCGATAATTGGGAGCGTTCGACCAATGGCGCGTAAAAACCGTTCTGGTGCTAACACCTTTGGTAGGAGATTGAAAGCATTGCTAGACATCTTATGTTGGCCAATTCTACATCAGACATTCGTCGCTAGAAGAGAGGCTGGACCATGGTCTGAGAACAGTATGCTGTCGATCGCTAAGCTTGGAAAACTTCAGTAAGGGATATCCCTGAAGCGGATTCATACTACCTCCGGATACAGTCGCCGGGACGTAAACAAGCTGTTTACTCAAACCAACAGCGCTGCTTCATTTTTGTTCCTTAAACTCCCATTTCTGCATCTGGCAGTTGATTGAAACGTTTACCGCACATACCCATAACATTGACTGATTGGCCAATGCTGTCCGCGACCACTCACGCATGCACATCACACAGATTTATTCTATTTTATGATTGATTCTCCTCAGTCAACCGAATGTAAGCATTGAGCTTTCCGTGTTGATTGATTCGCTGACAGTTTGACTGTCCTGCGTGATTGCACTCTGATGACATGTAAAGCTTGTGCTTACTTATGCATTCGGTTTGGCGAACCGCTAGCGTGCTAACGCTTTTTTTACTCACCGGTCCATAGACCAGCCATATTTGTACGTGTTAAGGATAAACTTACTGCGTAATTTGTTAGTTATCTACTTAAACGAGACGTAACACTTATCCCCGAAATTGTCAAATTTGATATAATGCCAGATAATCAGCCTGTGAAATGCCAACTGTTAGGGTCCTTTTATAGGGTTCACAAAAGAAAGGTTGGAATAGAAGACAATGATTGCAGCATATCCGCAGAGTTCACGGACACGGAGCAAACAGAGCATGCAAAGTAGTGCTTTCTGTTAGGGTGGTGCAAACAAAGCATACGTAGAGTTAGTGGTGAACAAGAAACTCTATCATGTTCAGTTCAGAATCAGACTAAGTTTATCTGGATCCAAACAAAATTATCTATTCTCCTTGATCTTAGTTCCTATTGCGTAGCTAATGATTCCACAAGAGCAAAATCAGTTATACGCCGATACAATAGTTTTGGTAAAAGAATTTGCACGACAAAAGTTATGTTGATGTGGCGGCGAAGTGAGCCTGCGCCTATCGTTCCAGAAGCAGATATAGAAACTACGAGCGTCAAATTAAGTTCCCATATGTCACTCCGGAACAGACGTTCCGAATCAGACAACAACAATCTCAGCGCTTATGACTATTGTGGGTCCTGAGGAATTATGTCGTTATTGTTTGCATGAGTATGGGAGTGGGGTTTAGGAGTATCTACTGAGGACAGCACCTCGGAGTGGTAAAAGTACCTGCGTCACTTGGGACATAGTCTGACTCGTTGGTCTCCCGTTTATCTAACGCCCACCTACGGCTTCAATGCGACAAAGTACGTATCAACCGCCGAAACTCAGAAAATTGCCGAGACGGCCGGGCCAAAATAAGTTGGGGGTAATCGAAGCTTGAAGTCCTTGGCGAGATGATGCACGGAATAAGAACACAGCGAACGCATAAAGAGAGGTCGGGGTAGACCGTCTGATCCAACAGCTTGAAAGGAAATATGTCCAAATCACGGCGATACATTCATCCCTGGATTACATGCATATCAACGGAATACAGAGGGAGCTCCTAGAAAGCCAGTGGGAAGAATGCACCATCACACTGCTGCCAAGTCAATTGCACTTGGTTGAGTAAAGGTAAGAGGTGCGTCGTCGAGGCACCTCTTTTACCACACTACGAAGAATCGTAGTGATTTTGAGCAAACCAGTTCATCCTCTCCAAGGAGACAGCCGAAAGAAAGTGAAACCACCTTAAGACCGTTGAATATGCACTGCTGAAAACCTCAGTATACTAGGGGCAGATTTCTTGCATTGTGACCGATTACACTTAAGTGGCTCCTCGTGAAATGTCTGTACGGCGAAACATCTCCAACAGCCTCTGTTAATCATCATCATGATCGTACAGCGAAACGCAGTGAATCGAACTTCACCGATTGCAATCAAGCAGACAATGTATACAAATAACTAAGAATGTCTTGTGGACAGGGATTGGGCCTCTGTTGTAGGCGACAAGAAATTGAAACTCTACGGTCAACACACTGAGTGCACAATATAACTGTGTACACATACCCTTTCAAGCATTCTGACCTGATAAGAAATCACTGTCACTACTGTCTGTTTGCTGCCATCTCCTTCAGTGTCTCCGACCAACCAGTTACAGAGTCTTTCGGATCCAACCTGGAAGACGGGAGACAACTACTCTACCTAATCGCTTTGTACATTTCTCCATGCCTCGTTTCCACGTCATCTGTTAACCTCCACACGGTTTCTTCCAACATGGAGCCGCAACTGCGAATAAGGCACGGCAGACGGCAGCTGGGTATACGCAAATATGCATCCTAACTAGTGTAGCCTATTGATCCAAATCCGATGTGATAACGAATTTTCTACCGAATTATTACCAACTACGCGACGACTTAATTCATAGTTGCTTATATGCTCTCTCCATCCAACCCGTGCCAAAATACGTAAACACCGGCAGTGGAATACTTCTAGACGATGAGCATCTTCCACATGCAAATATAGGGTCTCGCACCCATAAAGCACAACTCACAGCACACTAGGGCAGCATACACGACCTTTCAATTTCAACGAAAGGTTGTGTATGTTGGAATGTTGAGAGCAAAATTCAACGGGAAGATAGAGAATTTATATAGAGTGCGGTTGCAAGAATAATGAGTAGACGCACCAGCACCAATGTTTGCGACATCCAACCATATCATTCAGTGTCTCTAGCCACCGATGATCATGACCTCAGGATCCCCATCCAGGTAGCCTAACAGGACTTATGTGTCCAATGTCCTTGACTTAACTTGGTTAGGGTTTTTATAGCCTAATGACCGTCCTTGACCTTTTTCCATCCCCTGCCTGCTTCGGCAAACATCGCTCACCGTAACATATGTTCCAACCAGCGTAATCTATGGAGGTCGACCACTTGCCCCAGTGAACGAACACAATTACTTACAAGTCTGCGTCTAACCTTAGTATTGCTCGTGCGGTTGCCCCACCAGATTCGTGCATTACTGTATAGTCAGAGATGCTCGAACACCGAGAGTATCTTTATCCTGTTTTCTCAATGCCCAAGTCTCTGTACCGTATACCAGCACAGGAAGAACAGCTGCAATGTACACTCGACCCTTCACAGACAGCTGGATGTCGCGACGGAACCACAAATGTCTCAAGTTGGCAAATGCCAACCGAGCCTTTTGTATACACACCGGAACTTCATCCGAAAGCCGCTTTGATATCGAGGAAGACAGAAGTAATGGATCTACGGAAGGAATATTTGTGTTCTAGAATTTAATGAAGAATGGAGATGTGGTCGATACAACCTCAAACCAGTCTAAAACCAGCCTGATTCTCACGTGTGCACACTTTACGTGCAGCAGACAACCGACGGAGTATAATATCAGCAAGAAGTTTAGAGATGATGATAAAACTAATTCTGTGGTCTTTACAGGTGGATCTTTCGCTTAACTGGCAAATCAGTATGATGGCCGATTCACACCGTTCAGTCGGAACCTGTTCCCCTCCCACACTAAGCCAAGGAGTTTCGTCAACTCCAAGACCAACGCTGAACCTCCACCCTTTAAAACCGATAGGGACAGTCCGTTCGGGCTAGGAGCCTTATAACTTTTGAGATAGTTTACTTTCCAGGTAAACTCAATTTCAGACGTTTCATCTCGTCTCACCCAGATTATCACTCCGTGAATACTAACTGGGTTTCTGCTTTGAGAGAGACACCTCGATTAATGATGAAAAGTTTGAAATATAATTCCCGAGCTCGGCGAATAACTGCAGACCAAGTTATACTATCCTCGCTACAACAACGAAAAACCAAGCCTGACCTATCGAGGCCTTAGGTGGTTCGCCACTCCAAGTCCCGTAGCTTAGGTTGCCGGTTACCATCACTGAACAGCAGGTCTTCGTGACTATCGGGTCCACCCTAACTGCTGTTCATCACACACTGGTATGTATCAAAAAAAGAACATCGTTGTCTACGAGACTGGCACACTAATTTATTACCGTATTTGTGTTCTGTACTAATAAAATCTCGCGTAATCCACTGGGATTTTCGGTCGTAAGAGATTAAACAATTTCTTGATTTTCCGTTTGACACGACAGCACCAAACATAAAGACAGCGCATCACACCTAACCGGTGAGTGGTTTAAATGGTTTCTATGGGATTATTGGTGACTATCGCATTTAAAACTGGACAGGAGAAATCTACAGTAGAAATTCATTCAAGAACAGATAAATTCATCGTTAATTGTTTCTTGCATTATTGTCTCGATGTGCGCCTATCTCCCTCCGTTTTCTACTACGAGCACAAAGTCCACACTTCTAGTGCATACCTTTTCAGTAGTTGTACAGCTCGAAGTTGGCTTAGTTCTTTCACTGCATTCTCCCTCCACCAAATGGAGGTGCGATCCTCCTCACGGACTTTTACTTAATCATCAAAAACCAAGAACTTCTTTCTTAGTGATTATCCCTACAAAGCTGATGTACGTTTTTAAATCTGATGACCTTTTTATGAAAGTTTCAGGACCTATCAGCCCTACCATCTACGAAGAAAAATGCTAAAATTATATACATATTTAAAACCAGTCTTTGAAGGTACGGCTCCAAAATGCTAAGTGTACTTACAATGACCACTACGGCAGATATCCATGGCTGTTATGAACAACTGAGCCGAAACCCGGAATAATCATTGGCACTATTGTCCAGATGATTCCGAAGACCGTCTTTGAAACACCTGCATCGCCTATAAGCTTCACGCGTGCGTATCTGTCACCAGGAGAGAACCTATGGGCGATCTTCAGCACGGTATTGAGTAGCGTTTTTTTGTTGTCGGATAGGTATACAACTCGACAGTTGCACTTTCTCTTGGGGAAGGGTTCAATAGTATTGTTAGTGGGGCCAGATTCAATGTGTTTGCAGAGAAAGGACCTATTTTGAGAGCATGCTTTATGAAGGAAAATTTTATTCGAAAAACATAAGTATCTGCTTTTGTTTACCATTTGATGGCAACTAAAATTCCATGGTCTCAATGAAATTCATATTCTTTTCTAATGCCCCCTGTTTCCTCACCACCGACAACATCGAACTGCTCCTTTTGATATAACTAATTAGATAGACAAAGAAGACTGGGTGACGAGACAATATACTCTATCCAAAGCAACCACACAAAAAACAAAAACGATCATTTACCTGCAGCAGCGAGCACCTCGTTGCGGATTCCGTTTGAATGAAGAGTCAAATTTGTTGCAGTAACTGGAACACATCGAACAGTGTTGACCACCGAAGACGGTGGTTCTGAAGTATCCGAACTGGACGAACCGACGGCCATCAAAAACAGATCACGGAGAATTCCCTTTTGACTGGAATAAAAAAGAAAGCAAAGTTCTGAGGATAATTCGATTTAATGGTTCGAGCCATCTGCCCTATCTTGCTTTTCGTCCATAAAACGTATCGGTTAATGAAGGCCACCGTGTCATTAAAACCGCATATTGCCCCGCTGTGACAGGCGGGGTATTCATCGTTATCATTATCACAATCCTCATTATCGGACAGCGGAGTAAAGTGAACCCAACTTTGGTGATCGCTGCCGAACTCCTAATGCATACAAGGTAAGTGAGAAAGTGTAAAGAGGATAGGGCTTGGACCTATTTGGTGATGAAGAAAGCGAATCTCTGTGATCACCACGGTGCACAGTCCAACTGCGCGTACACAAGTTTTCAAGCACTCTGATCTGATAACCAGTGACAGAAAGATCGCCAATGCTGTCGGTTTTCTAACACTACCTTCGGTGTCTCCATCTAGATATCCGAATATTTGTGACTCCAACCCGAAAAACGAGAAGTTCAGTTTGTACAACCGTTAACAATGCATCTTCGTGTGGCGGTTTAAGTTGCTGTCTTTTGGTTACCCACTTGGATAAACAATAGGAGAAAGATGGAACGATTAAAAGTAGAGTCGAACAGAAAATGGATAACATAAGTGGTCTAGGGTTGCAAAGAAATTGAGATGCACGAACTCCACTGTTTACGACACTTAGCCATATCACTCAGTGCCTCTAACCAGCGGTTACGATCGTTTCTAAGTCCCCAGCCATGGAGATTACCGAGATCTATGTGACTCAGTACCCTGGT
>UZAN01048635.1:7867-23724 GCA_900618425.1 Echinostoma caproni | reverse complement strand
TCACCACCGGTTAGCTTCAACTTCTCCCAATTCAATTGAAGGACTTCGTTCATCGCTCGGTTCACTTCAGTATTATTCTAAATTCATTGTAGATTTTGCCACAAAAGCAGAATCATTGTTTCCACTTGTTTCACAGCGAGCATTTCAAGTGACGCGTACTCATGAAACCACGTTAAGAAGCGAGGGCAAATGCGGGGCCTTTGAAATTGGTGGTGCCATTTCTGTTATCGCTGGAGCTTTGGTTTTGTTCATCACATAACCTCTGGATATACTTTTGTATTAAATCCGGTGGCCTCAATGATAACCTATAACGCGCTCAGTTTAATTTCCATGCGAGTATCCGTGGAATATACCAACGAACCGTCCTTACGCGCCTTTTCTCGTTTTGTGAGAAATAAGGTTAAAAAGATTACCAAACATTCACGTTGCAAACAGAAAAACATCACGCTGGTTGCAGTTGAGCAACGAAACCTGAAGAGCGTTGGTTTTCCTTTCATTTTGTCGCTACAAGAGACAGTCGACGTCGACTGTCTGCATTATTCTTTCTAAGCCATCGGATATTGGTATTCTGATTCACTACTTAGAGTACTCCAAAAGTTGTGTGCTACTTTTCCAAAAATCTTGGTTACAAAAATCCGTCGATGAAGAATTTGTTCAGATTGAAGGCTTCCAATTATTTCGAGTAGATAGATTTCCATGCAGGAAGGGAAACTAAAGGTGGAGGCGTCATCATTTATGTGCACCGGTCGTGGTGTAACTCCACCAAGTGCATGTGCACTCACTGCACACAAAACATTTCTTGTATTTCTGTAGAATATTCTATGGAATATTTTACTTATACTTTTAAGTAAACAGGAAAATTTAGGACGGTGAAGAGGGCCAAAAACACTGGTAATCCAAATGTAACACAATAAAAATTAGATTTCTATGAAATGAAAGGCCGTCCATTTATGGCAAATGGTTGGTTATATCTTGAATGCTTTTACAAAATGGAATGTGTTGTTTTTCTTTACCCGTTTTTCACAATCAGTTTAGAATTCTATACAATAACTATCGAGCTTCCTCCCGGTGCACCCCTGTGCTGACTGGACATATATATCAATCACAATTTCTCTTGCGTTACTCTTTGATAATCTCAAACCTATACATTTCTCCTGACTGTACTCCTGGTGAATTGTCTACCTTTCTGGATGTATTCTAACCAAACGTGTTGGAGACATCTGTCACATCTTTATTTATCATTGCTGGCGATTTCAACGTATCTGATGTGCTTTTTTACGCACTTATGTCCCTTCAGATCATTTTACCTTTTCCACTCGAAATGTTGCCTCCTTGGACCACTTTTCATTACCGAACCATCTTTTTTCCGTGCCTTCAAGCCTGCACCAGTAGGCCACTTCGATCACTGTCTAATTAAAGTTTTATCTACAATATATGGTTAATGCAAGCCACAAATCCTGATGAAAAATAATGCAAGTAAGATGGGTTTACGGCAAAATCATCTGACCAATTTGATGGAGTTAAAATCCATGGTTAGAAGAACGGACTTACAACAACTGTTTGATCCGGATATTTCAGTCTTCTGTGACAATCTTACCAATTACCTCAACTATTGTTACTATGTGAGGTGCCCTCAAGAAAGGATTCACCTAAAGCCCAACAGCTTTATCTCCGATAGATTGAAATGGTTACGAAGGCTGTAAAAAGGGCGTATCGCTCAAGAGGTAAACTGACGGTCAAATCTGTAAACTTTCACATCAGAAGCAAGATAGCCCATCTCAATCAACTGCATGCTGACACCGTGCTTGGTAACAAATCCTGCCGTCAGCTATGGAACGGACTGAAGTTGCTCTGTTGTCGTTCAACTTTACCTACTACAGTCTTAGGTCAGGTCTGTTCACAGGACTTAGCGGCGGCGTGCCAATTTGTCCAACTTCTTGCACTGATGGGCTCCGTGGATCCCCTGGTGCTACAACAACAGGAAGAGAAAAACTCTTCTTCAATTAAACGAATAGCATTCAACGACCAGGAGAGACCCCCCTTCGCAGGGCTCCAGTCAGAGGGGATTGCCAAGCATGGTGTTGCAGCTTGCAGACTTATGGGACTACATGACCATCCAATAGGACTAAGAGGTTGATGTAGAGGTAGAGATGGCTATTAGAGGTAGAGGATAAGTAAGGGCTAAGCATAGAGCTTCTAGAGAGGTTGGGAGGAGAGTGAATAAAGATGAGAGGAAGACACGGATAGTGAAGGTTTGGTAATAAATGGATAGCCGTCCCGAATCAACTGTATCCAAATTATTCCACTTAGTCCCGCCCTCCTCGAACAACCTGGTCTATAGCATGTCCAGTCTGCGTTTGAAGTCCGCTGTCGAGTTGGCAGCGATGACTTGACCCGGCAGTCTAATCCAATCATTCACAACTCTCGTTGCGAACGAGGAGGCTCTAAGCGGAGTCCTCACTCTATCTTTAACCAGTTTCAGTGTATGACCTCTCAGGTTCCTTGTTTCACTGAGCTTGAGCAGCGCTCCATCTGGTACATCCATAAAACCCTTCAGAATGTTGTACGCTTCGATCAAGTCCACGGGCCGCCTAAGCTTGCTTAATGAGAAAAGGTCTAACGCTTCGGGACGCCTCTCGTAAGATAGATGTCTTAAACCCGCAAACCATTTGGTGAAGCGACGCTGCACTGTTTCTAGCATTTTCATGTCCTGGATCAGAAACGGTCTCCAAGCCTGGACGCAGTATCCGAGGTGCGGACGCACATACGCCTTGTAAAGAGGGAGTGAAACTTCGGGTTTCCTAGAGCTTACCGCACGTCTTAGTTGGTGCAAGACTCTGGACGCCCGTTTTGCTGCCTCCCGGCACTGGAGTCCAGGCTTGAAGTCCGCAAAAACAAGGACACCCAGGTCTTTGGCTATGGTTACCTTGGGTATCTGTTGGGACTGGTCCGGAGGTCTCAGTGTTCTGCCACCTTTCGTGCCTCCAGTTCTGACTAGCTGTTGACACTTCAGAGTATTCAGAAGCAGATCCCATTTAGCTGATCACGCGTATATCTTGACAAGATCTCTCTGAACCGACTCTGTCGCGGACTCCCTGAAGATTTTTACATCGTCTGCAAACTTGTAGCAGCGGTTTTCTAGGTTGGTGCTGAGGTCGTTGATGTAGAGCAGAAAAAGCAGCGGACTTAGGACACAGCCCTGTGGCACTCCACTAAGCACTCGTTCCTGGCTTGATGGGCAATCTTCTACCCTCACAACAAACCTCCGGGCTGTTAAGCAGCTGCGTATCCATTCTAGCAGTCCCGGAGGCAGCCCGAAAGCCTTCAACTTCGTCATCGGTAGCCTATGGTTGACGGAGTCGAACGCTTCCTGGAATTCTAAGTAGCAGACCTCAACTTCCCCTCCCCTGTCGATCCGCTAAGTTACTTCATCACAAAAACAGAGGAGATTTGACAGGCACTACTTCCTCCTTCTGAACCCATGTTGGTCAGCCGTGAATGTGCCTACAGCTATCACGTGTTCAGCGATCCTGGCACTCAGTACTCTCTCCATGACTTTCAGTGCTACCGATATCAGGCTGACTGGGCGTTAGTTCGAGCATGACTTACGCTCTCCCGCCTTGTGGATAGGGATAACTGTCGCCAACAGCCGGTCCGTGGGTAGTTGGTTCTGTGCGATGAAAGCATTGAAGGGTCTGGCAAGGGACTCAGCCAAGTGGTCAGGCAATGGTCTCGGGATAGCGGGGTGGATACCATCTGGCCCTGCTGCCTTAGTTGGAATGAGCACCCTTAAGACCCGATGCACTTCATCTTCAGAGATCACCGCGTCAAGCATAACAGTTCCCTCATGATTGCCGAGGGGAGGCTCGGGTTTACCGTTGTCTGGTCTGTACACCTCCTGGAAGTAGTTGAGGAGGGCTTCCGCCTTCTCTTGGTTGGACCAAGTTTGGTTCCCCATCGCTTCAACTATCGTGCCTACTTCCCTTCTAAGGGTACTCTTAGACTGCACATAACTGAAGTACGCCTTAGGGTTTTGTTTGGCGTTGACAGCCAAGCTTCCTCATACCTTTTTCTGCACTCATTCTGGACTCTAGGTGCATCACGCCTTACCACCTAGTACATTACGTGGGCGCGAAAACCCCCCGAGCTTTGATAACGCTGCCACGCCTCCTTTTTGCACCGCATTTTCTCCACCAGGGCAGTTTGCCACGGCGTCTTACTCTTTTTTCAGATGCTACCTGATTGTTCAGCTCCAGCAGGTTGCCTTTTACGCGCTTCCACTGGTCTTGCACAATTTCTTGAGCACTCTCAGCCAACCAGTTTAGCCGGCACGCCCTACGCTGCAGGTCCCCGGTGTCTATCTTGTTCCATTGACGCCGAAATTTGTCAGGGGCAGGTAGTCCCTGCCCGTGCTCTTAGTTCGGGCCATTTGTTTCCTATACTTGTGGCATTGGTGTACCACACCCCTAGTTCCGACTTCTCCCTTGATCCTCTGCATCTCGTGGGAATAGTCGGTCGCTCGGGCCTTAGACCCGAGCTCCCCATCCATTTTTTGTGATCACGTTGTCACTGTTCCTATTTCTTCCTGGAAATAAGCCTCCCGGTAGGCTCCTCGGTGGGGTGATTAAACTGGATCTGCCATAGGTGGTGGTACGTTTCCCTGTCTAATCTCTCGGTGTCTCCTCGGAGCTCCGTTGCAAAGTTGACCACAGTCGCTGGACCTGAACTTGAAGCTGACCCATTCGCGCTGTGTTAAAGCCGGGCAAGTTGGGTGGACTTGAGAATACGTGGGCTCTCCCGTGAGCCGCGTCTTCTGACCGGATACTCACCTGACCTCTTGTGCTAAGACCTATCTTTCCAGAGTATTGTAAGAACCAGTCACGATGTCTGGGGTTTGCTAATTCAACAAGGACAGGCCTGGGGGGTTTGCCCTGCTCCGTTCCCATCCCTGTCCACCGTCCCAGGCCCAGGACTCTCTTAAGGGCTATGTGTCCTGGCAGTTTCACTATTCTTAACAAGTTGACAATGTGGTACCTCATTGCCGGGTCCCTTTGTCTGCCTTCTTTCATTGTGGGCTCCGGGATACCATGTATTACCACATTTATATTCCTGCGAAGTACTATGTCGTTGGGCTTCCTGAGTTGAGTTGGCCCAACCTCTAACCTCCTGTTTCCCTGCTCTGCTACGACGAGGCTGGCCACTAGTTCTGAGACCACAACTTTTGGGGGTTGGTGTTCCTTGTCCTGAGTATGCGCGTAGCCTGGTGTCTCAGGTTTAGACGCACCTAGCGGCTTATTAGGGTTTCTTCTCTTCTTCCTCTTCACTGGTTTATCAGCAGTTCCAGTTGTTAGAACAGTTTCAGGGTTTACTTCATTATTATTTAAGGACTTGGATGACTACCCATCCTTAATATCCTCTCAGGGGTTCAAGGTTGCACTTCTGATAAGAGTACGCAGGCTTCTTTCCTGGCCTCTTCTTCCTTGATATCTTAGTCACTGCCCGTACCGTCACATTCCCCTTCCACCTTCTGCTCTAGTTGGACTAAGCTCTTCATGCGTGTCTTGCATGAGACGCAGTCCCAATTTAGGCTCTTGAACTTTTTATGCACTCCATAGACCACTTCAGATAGCCCACTGCATTTGAGGTGATGCCAAACGCAGCACGTGTTGCATTGTATACCTCCCTTCACTGCACCTGAACGGCACTATGTGTTACCACATTTACTTCCATTTTCTGTCTTGCGGGCGGGTGAAGGTCTGTTGGAGAGTTTAAGGATCACTACTCGGGATACTTTCACCATTGAGTATCTATCAACAGAAACTTATAGGGGAGAATAAAACTGAGAGCGAGAAACCGATACTATGAAAGGACTAAGAGAAACAGAAAAACGGAAACAATGATCAAGCAAGGTAACGATAAGATACAATATTTGATTTTAGATAAAGCTAGCCTAAACTAATGTCCCAGTGGTGAATATCCTTACAGAACCATACAACGCAACTCACCTGTGAGTGCTTTGTCGTCACGATGGAGTTCCTACGTCGGCGGATCCTCCAAGGTCTAGATATATGTTTCCTTGAAATCGAAAACGATCAGGTTGTCGTTTTCCCCCGGGATGTATCTGTGCCTCTTGCACCGTTTCTGTCGTGTTTCCTTGTACTTTCTTCTTCCTCGGGCTCCACATCAAATTTCAAACCGCGCGCGGTCAGTTCAGAAGTTCAGTTCAGGACAGGACAGGTCAGGTCAGGTGCACAGGACTGGGAGTGGCCACGGTCATATTAGGCGTCCAGAATTCCTTCGGTGATGTGCTCTCGAGTGTTCGTCCAACTATTAGATTGATCGGTTTCTCTTTCTATCTGCTAACAGAGGGAAAGAGAGACTACTTCTCGCCGTGTCAGATCAGGTAAGGTCACATAACTTGCGGCTGATGCGAATTTGAGGCCAGGTTCTTGCACCGTGAGCGTATCGCTCGCCTAGGTGTCCGAATTTTATTATGAAAGCGTTCTATATTACACAAAAACAATTTATACACCTAAAATTATATGTCGGGGAAAACCTACAACCATCTGGCGTCCAGAACTCTTTTAAAGGCTTGGACGTTTGGCTGCTTCATCAGGTCAGACAGTAGCTTATTCCAATTATCCATTACCTCATTGCTAAAGAAATGTGCTCCAAGGTTCAGCCTAGAACGCTGTTTCATAAGTTTGAGCTCGTGATCACGCGTTCCTTGGTAAGGAGCCTCAGTGAAGAGTGCCCGGAGTTTGAAACCAGCACATTCTTAAAAATCTTAAATACTTCGATGAGGTCTCCGCGCAATCTTCTGTTTTCTAGTGAATTAAGACCGAGCGCGTACAACCTCTCTTTGTATATTTTTCCACGCATACCCTCAACCATCTGTGTTCCTAGCCGCTTTACCTTCTCCATACAGGCAATGTAAGGCAATGTAATAATGGGAATAGTACTGAATGTAGAAATACGAGAACCTGTAATGCACTGCTCAGCACTGGATTGGCTCTAACCCGAACCGCGGACACTAATGGAATACACGAGGAATTGACAGAAGCAAATACTTGTTTAGTGATTGAATGAGATAATGTTTTATAGAAGGTAATAGACCATGTGGTTGGTTGAACGACCGTCCTCCAATCACGCAACCGTTTGCGCCGGCGCATCATATGTACTAACTCGGATGTCACGTTCGGCAGTGTACCATTGGTCGAGCTTCCTGAACGGTGATTGGATTACATGAAACTGTACCTGGTCGTGCATGAATTGCGGTCACGGAAGTCTGAATCATCACAAGTGGCCAAACCTGAATACAGTATCCTAGTTGAAGCCTTACGATGGCTTTGCAAATGAGTATAAATAAGTCTGCATTCCCACATGAAAATGCTGACCTTAGTCAAAACAGCTGTCGGCTTGCCACGTGTGTTGCAGCCTCACAGAGGGTACCCTGCCAGCAATATCGTCCTCTCAGAGTCCCATTAGAGTCCTCTTAAAGCCCTCTTAGAGTCTCTTAGAGTCCCTTAGAGTCCTATTAGAGCCCTAACGCGTCCAACTTGAGTGCCTATGAAAACCTCCCCATTTAGGACTCTGCGGGACTGTAAAGTACTCTAATAGGACTTTATGAGTACTCTCAAAGACCTTAAGGGGCTCGTAAAGCACTGTAAAGGATTATAGTAGGACTCTAAGAGGACGACGGTACCCGCCTGAATAATCTCAGCAATATAACGAAAGTTTCCACGGTTCAATCGGATGCTAATTGGATGAAGACTCTTACCCATCACCAATTGTCTTTCATGCTACCGTAGTCATAACAACCGGCAGTCCGCAAACTAAATTTATGTTAGCACTAAAACGGTCGCAATATTGATGTATCGCAAACAATAATGTGGTATAAGTAGAACACAGTACAATAGTTAACGGATAGTTTTATTCCAAATGGTAACAACTTATGGTCAATTTCTAATACCACTGGTTCGTCGGCGCATAGTGACAAATTTTGTTTGCTACCCTCTCGTCGGTAACATTTTTCTCTGAATTTTTGAATCTATCTTTGGATTCGCTTGTGAATCTTTGAGATAGTTTCATCGGGAAGATCCTTGTCCATGGCGCTGTCTAAAAAATGGCAAAATACTGATCATTCGAAGATAACTGCTTACTGACAACCGCAGGTGCTATCCTTGTGTGCTCCAGGGATACCTTGTTATACTTTCCCTTCCAGCTAATCGTGTTTGATGTGGAAGAGTGGAGCAAAGCAATCATCGTGTGTCGGATGAAATCAACAGAACATGTCCGATATATTCCTTCTACGAAGTTTAAATCTAAAATATAAAAGGTGACGTACCATTTTATTGAAGTAATCGGGTTCTTTTAGTTTTTCCTCCAACAAGCAAAATTGTTTCAGGTTATTAGCCGGTAGAGTAAAGGGCACCTGGCTGTTTTCGGCCCCGGAGACATTCATTGCAATCATTTTGGCCTTTATAATTTTCTGTCCCTTCTCAAGGGCTGTTAAACGGAGCAGCATTTTTGCAAGAACGTCTATAAGTATAATTACAAAATGGACCAGCAGCTTATCATTTATTTCTGCCTCTTCCTGCAGACCGAAAGTGACTGTCCCGGGTTGTGCACTGAGTTTTATGGAAAGTCAATAATGTTTCACCACAGTTAGCACACTTACCTCATACTTCGATGCCTCATCAAAGGAAAGGATATCGGTGTCGATTGATGCGGAATTTCCCGACCTGCATCTGGACTGCAGTACATGGTTATTACCCTGTATCACTGGTTAAAGATTGAGTTATTGAGATAACTTACGAAATGCCTGGTACAGTTGAACACGGAGAAGCAGACAGTGAACATGCAACTGACGTAGACGGTTCCGGTTCAATCAAACTACATTCAGGCAAAAGGAATAATCTGTTAGGCATAAGTTCTGATGCGGGTCTATTGTCATCCACTTGGCGGTGGTGGCCAAGTTATTAGGTCACCAACTAGTGCCCTGGGTGTCCCGGGTTCAAACCGCTCTACAGCCGCCCGCCTTCCCTATATCTGTATTTTCCCCAGGCAGCCGCAGCCCCCTTCCTGAAAGTTTACTGTACATTTGTATATTCAATAAACAAAAAAAAAATAAAAAAGACAAAAAGACAAAAGACCTACTTTCCTCGAATAAATAATCCGACTTATGTACACGAAATCCAAATCAATATAAATAATAGTAATCTTAAATTTTTCTTTTACCAAAGTTTTTCATAACCTCGGTTGCATCGGATGACGGAACATCCGCTTCTGTTCGATAGCGGCTCTCATACGGTAGAGCCTTGTTGAAGTCACCGTCAGCATCAGATTAATGCTAACAAAACCTACCAGTATACCGCAGCGACTTCACGGGGTATTGTTTTCATGAGTTCTGCGGTCCAAATCCTTCAAGCAACAGGAAGTTGTGTCGCTTTGTTGTTATTTCAAGCCCATTGACAGTGCTATCATCGTGATACCACGACTGGTGCGCTATCGCAACGGAGTTGTCGTTCACAAATTCTACAAACTGAAGCATCTACAAATCGAACGACTTTAGATGTCATTGCTTTTGCTGTGTACATATAATAAAAGAGGAAGTAAAAAAGCTCAGTTTATTTTGTAAATGTATCTAAACTATGTACAATGGAAAAAACCACGGAGTGATTGGTACACATAAAATGGCAGCATTTTACCGAGATTCGAGAATGTGACAACTTTACAGATGCAATAACGGATTTAGAGTAAAGAAATATATACAAGTATAACGAAGGGAAGCTGCCACTGTAGAAATCTGTACAATGTTAAATGATGCAAAAGAAATATGGTAATCGTTGATCTGTGTAATCAGCCCCAATTTGTTGTTACATATAACGCAGTTACCCTGGGAAAGGTTACTCAGTTGCATGCCGTTTACTTTATGAAAACTGTATCCGTCAGTCACATTCTTGGTTCACAAAAGCGACGAAAGATTTGGGATCTCGGCGAAGTTGGTAATCGAACGAGATTCCTTAGAAGGCCCAAGTAGGATTCGAACGGAAACGCGGAGAAGTAGCTAATAGATCGGAATCGCTGAGCGTCATTAGGTAAATGCGATAAACAATGAACATTATTTACACATTCATTAGCAACATAGATATCATGAAATTCTTTAAGAAGTTCATAGAACTTAGAACATATAAGTTTTATAGTGATCGAACAACATTTGGAAACACAAAACAATAAAAAACAAGTGGGTAAATTAACAAAATTAAAGTACAACACATCTGAAAGTTTATACCTAAATAAAATGGGGCCATCTATAACAGAAAGTGCCAGAATTCTGTAGCCTTCTAACGTTCAAAGTCAGAAAAATCGTGGTAATTGACGACTGTCTTTTAAAAACTACATTCATTCTTCAGAATGCGACCAGAATTAAAAAGAAACCTGTTCGCCAGAAACCAGTTAAACGTTTCACAAACCCCAGACATACACAGTGCATGTAATCATATGAAAATTGTGTCATCATGTAATATCTCAAATGGAGAATTGCCTACATGGTGTTCTTCTTGCTTTGGCGTACGAAAAGAGAATTCCATTCTAAGGGTTTTAGGCCCGATAGGGAACGTCATCCGTTAGCGACTATGTACACCGGATACTTTACAACAATCGCAACTGAAAGAGCCTGAATGTTGTTTCGCCTGTTTCACGAAGGCATTGGTAGATGCGTCGCACAATATGCTGTGCACCACAACGGGAATACACCTGCCATCCTCAGTAAGATGACCTAATTCTAGCAACGTCTTCATGTCAGATATTAACTCTTTGAGAAAAATGTACACATTCTTCGGCTTATGGTAACAAAACAATAGGCCTACGATAAATACTGGAGCATTCATACAAACAGTACTGCATAGAATAGTCCAAAATTGCATTCTAGAGCTACGGAACAAGGACATAACGTTGATGTTGACTTGCAAATGGATTTCCCGAAAATTAGTTGAATCGACCTTTGCCAGATTATTTTTCAGGCAAGATGTTAGGCTGAAATGGATGTACTCATCATCCTTCAAATTGATAACGCTTGTCATCCTTGGAGTTTTCATCAGTGTTCTACTGTCTTTCGGCGACTCCGGACATAAAAGACCCCATTCTATTAGCATAATGTTTGTTCTATAGAAATTTTAGCTTTACTTTAATGGCAAATCTTCGCACTATCTCTAAAGAAGTAGGCGCCTCAGTCGAAATGACTGAAACACCATCCAAATCATCTGAAAAACTTCGAAATTGCAGGATTATGCAAACTATTTGACAACCAAACCTTCTTGTAAATCGTCTGCAACATTGTTATCTCCTAATTGTTTGTTATCTGCAGTTGTGCATTTTCGAATGATGCTACTTGACACATCTCAATGTGCGTACAAGGCATCATGAATCGCTGCAAATTATTACATCATGACTAAACTTACATCTCAATGGTTCACGAATAACTTCTATTTGGGCACTGCGTCCGGCTTCAAACGGAGTGAAAACACGTCTTCTGATAGCCCAGCGCGAATTCCCACGGGGTTTGTAGACAAACATGCTGCTATAGGTAGATAGTTATGCATAATGCTGCGGAAGCTGAATTATATGTACTCGATGCAATAAAACAAAATTTAAATAAAACTTCACTTTTTGGTGCACCATTTTCAATATATTTTGGTATTCTTATTTTTTCGCTCTTGCTCCCTATTCATCATGTCCTCAAAGAATCAGAGGTACACGAGAATCAATATTTTTATTTCCAGTTAGTGTTAAGGAACCCCGTTTGAGCATTTCCGCTCAAATGGTGTCGGTATTGCTTGGACTAAAATGTCCTTCGTATACCTTGGTTTCCTCACTTGAACTATCCTGCTTCTCCAGCCTGATCTTACTCCCTGTGGCATCTTGCCTGCTGAATGTCTCTAAACTTCAACCAGGTTCTCTCTAGTTTTCTATTTTTGCTCTTGCTTCGTATGCATCTTGTCCTCGATGAATCTGTCCTTCGTAAAAGTATTGTCAGCTAATATCTAGTAAGCAAGTTATTGCTCGAATCATTCTCACTCAATTCCCTCGGCCTCCCTCCGTGGTATAAGCTAACCAGATAGCTGCGTCCACTTTGGCAACCAATTCTTAAGAGTACATGTATTCAGGTTCACAGCCGAATCTGTGGAATTCAAAATTCTGGTGTGCACTGTCATAAGCATTCTATCGTCTTACCGCGCTGTAACTCCTGGTTATGGTCCTATATTCACTCCGGCACCCCATCATTTTAGAAAAACGTGCTAGGTGTGCACTTATTTTTAGTACTGTTCCGTCGCATGCTCCGTTTCCCCTTCTCCCTTCCCTCTTCAGCTGGGTACTACCCCAGACTGCTGCATATCGCCTCTTTGAGGGTGGGGTGAGGTACGCAAAAGTCGACAATCACAATGTGACATGCTTAATATGTAGGTGAGTGATTTCATAAATGGTCAAACCAATACCGCTTAGGCAACTGTTCTGCAAATAAATAACACCGTCATGTGTCACGAACATCTGTGTAAGTGATGACAATTAATTTGTTCGTGTCAGTGTAATACTTACGTAATCAATAGTTAAATGATGCGATACATGTGATCACTGCCATATTCTTCTCCTTACACCTTAAACCACATTGTCCCTCTTTGGGCCTGCCGAAGGCTTGGGGTTCTCACCCACAATGGACAATTTGGCTCCGGCAATGGTTGTTGGGCACGGCTGTTTCCACCGTTTTGACTANTTTGACTACATGCGTCTGCGTTCCGGACCAGGTTGAGGATCACACCCGCTGCCTCAATTACAAGGTGTTTTAAGGTTAGGTGTCTAGCGTGTAGTCAGTCCCACATCAAAGCGACCAACGCCTAATTAATCTAAATAATCAAAATCACTGCTTGATCGAGTGAAGCCCCGAACCCAATGAACCTGTCTCCAGGAGCGAATTGTATTGCAGCATAAAGTGAAACATGTTCCTTTACCGACGTATTTTTTCTGGCTGTATTCCTTCCTTTCTATTCCTGTCCTCATGCCTCCACCATCAGGCAGCATTTGTCCCACAGACCGCCTCTCCGTATTTCCCCGCACTGTTGTCGTACGTCCAATCCTTCCGAGACCAGTTTTACCATTACTTCCAGTTCTAGTGACATGCATTTTCAATGCATACTCCATCTTCCATAAATTCGTCGGTGAGATTGTCCGGTTTGTGTTCCTTTTACACTGTGTTTTCGTTCTGATCCCCACCATTCTTATTTCTACCTATGTACTTACACTGTTATTGTACATATACCGTCTCTGATCACTTGATCATGCCTTATGCATGTCTCACGGGCTCCGTGAAATATACACATTATTATTATTATTATCATTGGTATATTTTGACAGTGGTTTCACTCAACAAACTATGACAGTTAATACCGTTATCTTAAAGGGTAACACGGCGAAATGTCCTAAAAGTGTGGTTAAATTCCCGTGCGGGAAGGAAGCATGTAGGAAATCAGTGATACAAAATGGCATACAATGTGATGCTTGTGACCGCTGGCGTCATAAGGCCTGTAGCAAGATTGAGAGCAGGGTCTATGAAATTCACATTCAGCATGATTTCATGAAATGGTTCTGTTTGGAATGCCAAACCTTGCTAGCAGAACTGAGATCCATAAAGCAGGCGGCAGGGACACAACTTGCAACAATTGAAGCAAACAGCCAAACCGAAGCATATTCCGAAACACCAACTCGAAGTGTGGAAAATGTTGGAAGGGAAGTGCAGACCACAGAGATGCCCACCGAGGTGCCTAGGTCGATAACTGAACCTAAAATTGTATCCGGAAGAATTTCGAAAGTTGCTGAGGGCAGTGGAAAAACTCAGCAAAACGGTTGCTAGGCTCGAAGCAAATAGTGGAATAGCCTTGGGTAGACAACGCAACGTTGTAATCAAAGGGACAACCGAGCCGTTCAACCGGCAAACTAACCAAAGGAAGAGAGAACTCCGGCAACGAGTAATTGATCTCCTGCGTCTAGTGGACATCCCATCACACGGCCTTATCAAGAGGACCTTGAGGCTGGGAAAATGAAACCCAACCCGAGGGACAACCACGTCCGTCCTGTACTGGTTGAATTCGGCAATCCCCGCTACAGAGGTAGGTTCTTGGCAGCCGCGGGAATGATAAGCCAACAGACGGACGAACATATTACCATAGAGCCGGACAGTCTAGCACAACTAGACCCAAGTAACGAGTCCGCGCTCAGCGGGGGCATTTGAAAATAAGTCGCCGCTCTCCCGAACGCAAACCCCTGTAATAAGCCTTAGGCGATGCAGCCAATCACCGAACACGCACAACGGCATGAACCGGGACACGAATAGCCCATGGAATGAGATCGTAGCACGGAGATTACACCCCACTTACAGTCAGGAAGAGACCAAACAGTCATATGCAACACGCCACCTCTACTCAGTCAAAAAACGGGCGCAGCACTCAGGTATAATACCCGAGTGCATCGACCGCAGGAGGGACAGTAAGGGAAAGCAGCAAGCAATAGGGCTATCCGTCTTCTACAGCAACGCTTGCAGCATAGGGAACAAATGGAAAGAACTGCAAGAAGAATCGGCGGGCGTCGACTGCATAGCAATCACTGAAACGTGGCTAAATGGCCAGTTCAGTGCAGATCCACTTTGCCCACAAGTTTACATTAACTGCAGGCGGGACGGAGAAGACGGCAGAATTCGAGGAGGAGTCCTATCGCTACTAGTGCAGCACATCCAACAGTGGCAGGAGAGTATATCTGTCTCCTCATGCATCCAAGGCACTTCTGTTGCAATTACTTCCCGTGGCAAGAGTGTACTCATCCTATGTGCTTACCGAAGCCCTTCATCAACGGAGGCTGAGAACACGAGATTATTTGACTACTTGAAACAGTCTTTCTCTACATACATGAATGTATTACTAGTTGGGGATTTAAATACAACAGAAATTGACTGGGTCACCGGATGGTTACATGGGTCGTCGTCTTTCTGCGAGCACCTACTAGAAGTATTCAGCGCAAAGAACCTTGTGCAGCACGTCCACCAACCAACGCGTTGGAGCGAAGGACAAACTCCGTCCTCGCTCGATGTCATCGTGACGAAGTATCCAGCTGAAGTCAAGGACCTGCATACTGCACCCCCTCGTGGTAGAAGTGACCACGGAACGCTCCGTTTCCTATATGCCATTGATAGAGAAATGCCTCCCGACAAGTGAAGGCGGTCTTACAAACGTCTCAATGCAACCGCTTTAGTGGCTAGGGCAGCAACTGGCAAAGCCAGTCCACCGACTTGAATAAAACATGGGGGCAAATCAGAGGGAACTTGCTAACCCTAACTGAAGAATTCACCCCACTGAGGCGACTGCGTCGAATACGCAGTCCAGAAAGGTTACAAAATGAGATATGAGTTGGCTCTAGCATAAAACGCAAAACCATGCCCAAAAGCTTATTTTAAATATGTCCAGTCAAAAGGAAGCATGAGAGCACTACTTGTGTCAGGAGAGCATGCAACCGCACCTGGCCAGAAATCCGAAGCTCTACTGGAGTTTTTAGCACCGTTTACACGGAGGATGGCGGTACACTCTCAGGAGAGTCCATGCTCTCTCAGCAGATGGAGCAGATGGAACATCCTACCATATCCACTGAAGAAACAGTAGCGATTTTAAGGGAACTTGATAAGCAAAAAGCTGCAGGTCCGGAAGGGATCCATTCTGCAATACTGTCCCCTTTAGCTGACCTCCTGGCACCTCACCTCATTAACCTATTTAACAGATCATTAGAAACAGGTAAAATACCCGAGGACTGGCGAATAG
>UZAN01048634.1:12732-23724 GCA_900618425.1 Echinostoma caproni | reverse complement strand
CCTCAATGCCCAATCGAGCCGGCACCACTGCCACAACCGGGAAGGTGTGGATGTAGTTCGAACGCCTCCTCTTGTTTGGTTTGGAGTCAGGGTTTTTGGCCAAGTCCCCTAGGTGAACTAACCTTGGTCCACTAACCCGGTTATAGCCCCGGATATCGGCTTTTCGTCTCCTCACTTTGGTAGGAAAACACGTCCGCCATGAGAAGGCAGTGAGTAGGTTTTCCTCAACAGAGGCTATTCGAGACGCTTGGTCGTATGGAAGCATTTCGCGAGGTGCAAGGGAAGGGTGACCAGCCGCAACCCCAGATACCCACCCCCGACTATACTAGTGGGTAAAAAAATTCATAGGTGATCAAACGAAGAACTAGCTTAGTAGTATAAGTTGCGTTATGTTCCCCAAATGGGGACCTCGGGATCATTGTAGTCAATGGTTAGAGGCTCTGAGTGATATGGTTGAGTATCGTAAAGAGTGGCACTGGTGCATCTTCTTAGTTCATTTTTGCAACCGTAGTCTACTGGAATTCTTCATTGTCTCTTCGATTCTCCTTTCACCTTTCCAATCTTTCTCCCACTCCTTCATTCAAATGGGCAGTCAGAAGACAGTAGCCAGAGCGGCTGCACGAAAGTGCATGGTTGTTGGTGGTAAAACTGAACTGTTAACTTTTGTTGACTTCAGTAAAACGTCAGTCACCAACACGTCGGATCTTCTCTATTGAATTCGGATTCCAGAATCGCCACATCTAATGTTCACCAGTGTTGCCCCGCTTCACTGTGTGATAGAGCGAAAAGCCTTTTCCAGACTGTAAATGCACCTACGTTATACATGGGATTTTAGTGGAATTAAACAACTTGGTATGTCATACTAATCAACTAAGGTATACGGGATATGCTGATCTGCTCCGAGGGGCAGTGGGATCGTCTACTTAATCTTTTCGAAAACATCTCGTCAAACGACCAAAAGGTCACAGAAATGTTCGAGCACTCATAACGCGCGAACAGACTCTGAGGTCTCGTGTCTACGCATCTCAAACCAGGTCGACCCTACTGAAAAGGGGAGATCCATTATTCTCCGTGTACAGAGGGATTAATGTGACTATCAATCTTGTCTTGATCATCGTCCGTGATTGGTTTAGGTTGGGTAATTGGTTCACTATCAGGTAACTAATTAATATAGCAATACGCACTAATCCTGATTGTCCATAAACGCCGGCGAGTTTGTCAGAATTAATGAATTCTTCCCAGCAGTAGGGAAATAACTCTCACTATTATTAGGCTATGTGATCGGACGAGTTGTGATGCAGTCAGCTTGCTTATGAATAGCGTACCTATCATGAAGGCTATGGAGGCATAACAAATGAACTTCATTTCTCAATCTATCACAATTCAGTTATCGCCGTCAGTTGGTCACAAATCTTTTCTCCGGCTCATCAAATGTTCCAGGTCCTTCCGGCCTCGTGTTTCGCATTGGGCTGTTGGCAAGTTGGTCGTCGACGATGGAAACTCGACCTGTTGGCGAAAATAGACGAAAATGTGAAGAAACCACCTATCCCATTACCCCGAGAGTACGTCCGCCCAATCGAACTGACTCGTGCCGTTTTCATTTTGTAGCGTGAACACAAGCTTAGATCTTCCAGAATACTTACCGGTTACTGTTCGTGGTCAATTCGATCATTCACGTGAAGTCTATATGGGACCGCGCGCCCTGATTGCTGATTTGGTTCCGGACAGTGTGCTCGAATGTGGAAACAAAATAATGCCTACTCCGGAGGAGAAGTCCAATTCGACACAAGAGCAACGTCGGAAGCATGTACCACACTTAAGTCTGCCGGGTTATTTTGTGATTACTCCTTTCTTCCTGGCCGATCGTCCGGGGTAAGTTGGATTACCATTGTATCAAAGGTTCCATCCTGCTTCATCCAGACAGAGCATCCTCGTCAACCGAGGCTGGGTTCATATGGACCTACTTGATCCAGCCACTCGTCCCATGGGCCAAGTAAATTTGCTTTTTGTGTAAATATTTGCGAATACACGAAGTTATTTATTGTGTTCAATGCTGAGTAAACTTTCTACTAGGAAATGACAGAGAACATCCTTTACACACGGAGATGATCTGTGATTTGCGTTTTAAATCAGTAACAGTGAAAATGTAGAGAGCACGGTTTCACGTGTTCTCCTTTATCATACTTGTAACTTGTAACTTCAGTCTATGAAAATGTGCTACCTTTCGCTTTAATCTGCTCTCAACATTCTAATCATCATTCTGCTATTTTATCCAAATGGGCAACCAAAACCGGCTCACGAAAGTGCATAGTTAATGGTTGTAAGAACTGAACTGAACCGAACTGATACTTCCAGTCACTTTTTAGGGGTATACTAGTTAGCTTGGGTAGACACTGTCGTCCGTTACAATATCATACATTAACTATTGTAGCCTTATGTGCCACATTACGTTAAGGCCCAGGAAAACTGTTGGTGCATGTTCTTACTGCACAGTAGATCTCTATGGTTATGGCTTTCACTTGTTCCAATGCAATAAAAAGGACTTGGGAATCAGGTCAAGAAATCCCCTTTCCTCATCACGAAATTTTGCTTCTTTATAGGGGTTTGTTAAGTAGTGCAAAATTGTCTCAGTGCTTTTAGTGCCTCTTTAGGATGTGTTTAATGGTGATGTATTCTATTCATCTGAACTTTTTCTTCAGCATTTATGTACTTCAGTTTATGGAAATATTTGAGGACCGAAATAGAGACAGTTAACGTTGGGGTTTTTATATTCCTTTATTCAATAGACCTATATTTCACTCCCCCCCACCTCTAAACCTTAACTTGTCTTCTACGTTTGAGTGAATCAATCAGATATTGCATTCCTTTGGTATACTACTGCAATCTTCCCACCCTAAGCATTTTTGGGGCTATCAGTAACCTCGAAAAACCCTTCTTTCCTCCGACATGTCTACGTCATGTCAACAAATTTGACTCATTCGTCTATGCTGGCTCATCTAAGGTGGATGACAGAAAATAAATCCGTCATATATATATATATATATATATATGCTGGAAAGGGCATACAGAAAGTTGGGTGGTGTTAGCGGTGATGGGGTTTGAACAAACGACCTCTGTGGCAACGGGATAGCGAACAATAGCACTTGACCACTGCCATACAATTTGTACGAATTGGTACAACTCATCTACTAACCTTAACTGAAATACCCTGGTGTCAATGCCCTTAATATTCGCTTCTTTATTTGCTATCATAGTATTCGCTCTAACGGTTGGTGCATTTTTATCGTTTATCATCTATTTTTAAAGAACTTTTTCAGAGTTATGGCATTTTTGTTGTTGCAGTTTTGTTCGCCTTCTTTGGTTCGATGCGCAAGAGAGCGAATATACATCGTAGTCTCACAGGTCTACAAGCCAATGGCGAGACCCGATAGTATGTCTATTGAAACCTAAAGTGACGAATCAAGAAGTGTCTCCAGAAGTCTGACGTAGTTTCATAGCATCGATATATACATGCGTATATTTTCACACACGTCCGAATCCAGACTGTGTGCGGAACAAATCATGGTACAATAATCTCTATGAAAAAGAAAAACGTTCCATGATTTGCATGTGGGCGAAATAATGCCAGGTTGCCCAGGCCAAGGCATGTGAATTTTATTGAGCAATCCACAACCGGAGCCTTCGGCCTGACCCTCAAGGAAGCGGGGCGGTGTGCGAAAACCACAATCCATTGGGAGCCGGTACGCAGTTCATCAGATCATACGCTCTTCGGAACGGGTCAAACGTCCAAGGTGCCTAATACACCTCAATGCCCAATCGAGCCGGCACCACTGCCACAACCGGGAAGGTGTGGATGTAGTTCGAACGCCTCCTCTTGTTTGGTTTGGAGTCAGGGTTTTTGGCCAAGTCCCCTAGGTGAACTAACCTTGGTCCACTAACCCGGTTATAGCCCCGGATATCGGCTTTTCGTCTCCTCACTTTGGTAGGAAAACACGTCCGCCATGAGAAGGCAGTGAGTAGGTTTTCCTCAACAGAGGCTATTCGAGACGCTTGGTCGTATGGAAGCATTTCGCGAGGTGCAAGGGAAGGGTGACCAGCCACACCTCCAAGCATCCACCTCCGACCACACTGAGGTTTCTGTAGGTATATATCATGGATGTATCTGCCAAGTGTGCTCTCGCTGAAATATCTGAGACCTACATAACTTTTGTGTGTCGATGACCTTGTTACAACACACACTCATAAGTGACTTAGATGTATGACAACTTTTTTCTCACCGTCCTGATTTCCCCTTCTCCGTAATTCATGCTTTTTCTCCTTCCTTCCTATCCATTTCAGGTAAAGGGGACTGTAACTATTTCAGGATACAATCGTTATCCCGAAGCGGTGAGTCATCGTTTTGGCCGAAGTCGTATTTCCCCAACTACCGTTTCACTCGCATGTTGCGGGCATATTATTGGGGTTCCTTATCCATTTGCGTTATTTTCTTGACCAGTATCTTTCACGATCAGCTTTTTATCTCTATGGAACCAGCCGCATTCGTTCACTCAGTCAGCTCAGCGATTAGTGAGTTCATAATCATCATAATCATCTGGAGCCTACTACTTCCCGCATTTGTTATTTCATCAATTCATGTAAGCGTCAAGTAACTCTCTAGCTCTTTATCTTCTTTGTCATCTCTGCTGAATCTTTTCCTTTCTCATCTTGTTGCACTAAATCCATCAAGTAGTTTTCTGCAGTTGTATATGAGGTGTGGTGTACTTGGCAGTCTAGTTCATATCGCCGCCTGTTTGTACATCTGTTCATTGCTGTCGTTTTGGGGTTGTTTGATTTTATTCATTTTTTAGGCCCTTTCTATGGGACCTTTCTCAATGCTCGTAGGATCTCCAAATAAAAAAGACCCGCATACTCATCCGCAATATTTCAACCGCCAAGTGGATGATATGGCTCAAACCCTGGGTACATTACCCATATTCATCGACGCAACCTACGGTGAGTTCTTATGACCTGTTTACTTTCGAGAATCATTTCTCACTCCCCGGACACGTATGCTAATCAATCCAATTCTGACTAAACTTGTGAGGTGTGTCCATCAGCGCCGTCCTGATCACCTGACTGTTGGTTATATCCTGCTAAAATCTCGCTAACCGCGTAATGAATTCGGCGGTTCTTCCATTGGCAGCAGTTGCACATGCAACCGGTCTTTAGGCCGATGATCAGGAAAAGGCGTCAACACGGAAATAGGCAAATCAAAAGCAGGCTGAAGCGTTAAATAAAAGTCGGAATGCGGTCAAACAGAGTATTCAGGCCATCAACCAAGGCGGGCAGTTCAGTGTCACAATGTGATTGGTTGGATTGGATCAATATCGGAATAAGGTGGGTTTACGTGTGTGTTAGCGGGTGACGTCAATCAATCAATTAGGCCACAGGCATGTGCGTTAAATGTTACAGTCAACTGTGGGTAACAACACTAACATCTGCTCTTTTCCTTTTCGGTTAGTCTCTTATTTGCCACGAATTCTACCCTCTCAGCTCCATAGAAAAAAGTACACATTGAAAAAGCCAAATGTTATGCTCTTTTTGCTGTTACAACCCATTGAATAATATTAGACTTGCCAGGTCATGAAATGTTGTCATGTGTTATGACACCTGTCTTATTTGGTTCCACAATGCTGTCGGTGAAATCAAAAACCATCCATTTACAGTAGGGTATCCTCTGTATTCTTATTCAGTCAGGATTCATGTACACAAACAACATAACGATAAGACTGCACCTTGACGCGGTGTGATGGCTTGTGCACCTCTGTGACCCAACGAGCTACACAGGATGGCTTTATAATGCCAGGAGATCTTATCATGCCTGTAAGGTCAATGGGTAGAGGTCAGACGAAGTTCAGTCTCCTGGTCCTCCAGGTTGGGGGTTCGCCTGGAATTTGGCGTTTCAGTCGATAAAAAGCGGTGGAGGAGTAATTGATCCAAGTAAATGGGCCTCCACTTCGCCTCATCCGCTGCCTTACGGCCAGGATCTTGTCAGAACTAAAGGCTGTGGTTGAGAATCCTAATCGTTCTCCTGCTTAGCGGTTAGACTCCCTGGCAGTACCCATCCATAAAGCTCCAATTAGCGCAAAATAAAAATAATTTTATACTGCATCGGTTGTCGCGCAGGATAATCAGAACGGCGCTGCCCATTGCATCGAGCTGGATGGGTAGGGACAAGTGGGCTACTGCTCAGATATTCCAACCTTTGTTTAACTCTTTATCTTCCGTACGTAACGCTATTCCTTTACCCCTTCTTCCGACCCGTAATATTTCCTTGGACAACTTGGTCGTCACTCGCCAAAGGTCGTTGCCAAATAGCCTGTTTTCCGGTAAATGAAGTGCAGATTTTGAAGCCTCGTTAACCTCTCAATCTCGGGACCTTCGACGTGAGGACTCGTATGCATGTGGGTCAACAAGTGTGTCTTGTGCGTACAATGAAGTCTTTAGCAATTGATGTCTGTTGCGTGTCAGAGACACGAATTCAAGATCCTAGTATTGTAAGCCACTTGAGTTCACCGGGTCTGTCCTCCAGGTATTTCCTTCGTACATCAGGAGACGATGGAGCCCGATCACTTGGTCAGCGTTGCGTAGGGATCGTACGAAACGGTAAAGCTGAAGCTTCACTGATAGATTGGATACCTGTTAATATTTGGTTGTGCGCAATGAGGCTACAGGGCTTAGTTAGTGTTCAGAACAGCAACACCAATAGACGTGTTCATTATTTCCGCATATGCACCAACCAACTGCAGTCCCACTTCATAGAAGGACGAATTTTACGGCAAACTCGCCGAACTCATTCGGTTGAACCGCAGCTCTGATATTACAGTGCAGGTTGGAAAACTGATCGCAGGCGAAACCTGCCTAGGAGGGCATTTCGCTCTTCCCGCCCAGCGAACAAATAACGGTGATCGACTACTTCAGTTCTGCGCGGACCATCAGTTCTTCTTATCTAGCACCAACTTTCGACACAAATCTCGTCGAACGGCCGCATGCTGTTCTAATTCAACGTGGATTTGACCGAAATTGACCTCATAGCTGTAAGCTACCGTTGGTTCAGTACAAAATTGCAGATCCTATTGGATCACCCGCGTTTAGACGGATCACGCATTAGTTCTGTTATGCTTGACTCTTCGACTTATCGGTCATAGGTAGAAATCGCCTCCTCAGTTAGCTCATCATCGTCTGCGCGATCCTTCTGTCTGCGTACGTTATGAGAAGAAGCTGGAACAGTAACCAGGAGAACCGCGGCATAGTGGAGTAGACCAACAGTGAGACAAAATTAGATTTGCGATGCACTCAGCAGCATACTTCGCTTGTGGGACCGAGCCCGAAGTTCGCCGAAGACATTGAATCTCTCAGGAGACTGTAATCCTGATGGATAAAAAGCGAAAGATCCCAATCTGCCAAGATCAGCATAGGAACGGGTGGCGTCTGCAACGTCAACTCAGGAATAGCCTTAAGAAAGATCGTGAAAATTGGTGGGCAGAAATAGCTAGTGAAATGGAGGAGCTTCTGCATCAGGGAATAGTTAAAGACTGTTTCACCTGATACGCAGTACCGGAGGCCGTCGCATACCGTCCAGTGAGACCATTTGCGACAAGAGAGGACAGAGTATCCACAATAAAGAAGAATGACTTGATCGATGGGCAGGGTATTTTAGGGAACGGTTCAATTTTCTTAGTGTTAATACTGTCACTCCAGCCATTGCAGCGGAAACCCCACCGGTTTTAACATGTGAGCCCCTATCAGAATTGGAAGTACGAAGCTGCATTCAATCATTAAAGAAAGGGAAGATTGCGGGACCTGATGGCCTTTTCCCTATTCTTCTCAAGGTGGACGGTGATTCTCTTATCGATTCGATTACTAGCCTACTTCGCAGCATTTGGTCGGAGTGTATCCTTTTATCCTGGGGTGAATCGTTGATCGTCCCGATCTTCAAGAAGGGATCACGCAACGACTGCGCAAACCACCGCGGGATTAGTTTAGTTCCACTAATCACTTCTGGGATACTTCGTCGCCTGACACCTTTAAGGTTGATGAATATCCGCGAACAGCAAACCGGATTCCGACAAGGTCGCGGTTTCATCGACCAAGTCTTCTCTGCGTCAAGTCCTCGAATTGCGTCACACACCTCGTCGGCCAACAATCGCTTTGTTCCTTGACCCAAAAGGAGCATTCGATTCAGTTGACCGTGAAGCTTTTATGGTGTCGCTGCTCCGCAAAGGAATGCCGCAGAAGTATGTAAACCTATCACGACGAGACTACATTTTTACGTGGTGTGATGGCTTGTGCACCTCTGTGACCCAACGAGCTACACAGGATGGCTTTATAATGCCAGGAGATCTTATCATGCCTGTAAGGTCAATGGGTAGAGGTCAGACGAAGTTCAGTCTCCTGGTCCTCCAGGTTGGGGGTTCGCCTGGAATTTGGCGTTTCAGTCGATAAAAAGCGGTGGAGGAGTAATTGATCCAAGTAAATGGGCCTCCACTTCGCCTCATCCGCTGCCTTACGGCCAGGATCTTGTCAGAACTAAAGGCTGTGGTTGAGAATCCTAATCGTTCTCCTGCTTAGCGGTTAGACTCCCTGGCAGTACCCATCCATAAAGCTCCAATTAGCGCAAAATAAAAATAATTTTATACTGCATCGGTTGTCGCGCAGGATAATCAGAACGGCGCTGCCCATTGCATCGAGCTGGATGGGTAGGGACAAGTGGGCTACTGCTCAGATATTCCAACCTTTGTTTAACTCTTTATCTTCCGTACGTAACGCTATTCCTTTACCCCTTCTTCCGACCCGTAATATTTCCTTGGACAACTTGGTCGTCACTCGCCAAAGGTCGTTGCCAAATAGCACTGTAAGTGATTTACCACGGAATGGATAGCAGTTTCTAAAGCCTCGTCAATCGTTGAATCTGGGGGCCTTCAACGTGAGGACTTTGATGGAGCTAGGTCAACAAGCTTGTCTGGCTCGTACAATGGAATCCTCAGGAATCGATATTTGCTGCGTGTCGGAACCTCGGATCCAAAATCCTACTACTCTTATCCACTTGAGCGCGCCAGATTTGTCGACGAGATACGTTTTTTGCACATCAGTGACGATGTAGCTCGTTCAGTAGGTTAGCGCGGGGTAGGTCTTGTACTTAGTAATAGGGGGAATCCTCTTCTATCCATTGGATCCCCTTCAACACTCGTTGATGTACTGTGCGTCTCCAGGGTTCAATCAGCGTCCGGAAAGGAGGCAACAGCAAAAAGTGTTTGTTTATCATATCATCATATGCACCGACCAATTGCAGTTCTGATACCCGAAAGGACGCTTTCCACGATGAACTCAGCGAACTCATTCGGATGGGTCGAAGCTCCGACATAGTTGCACTTGCAAGTGACTTCAACGCGCAAGTTGGAAATCTTAGCGCATCAGAAGCTTGCTTAGGCGATAGTTGTGCTCTACCCTGCCATCGAACAGACAACGGCGATCGACTTCTTCAGTTCTGCGCAGACCATCATCTGTTCCTATCAAGCATCAACTTCCGACAGCTCTCGACGTACGGCAACGTGGCGCTCCAGTTCAACTGGTACGCTAACTCAAATCGATCACATCGCAGTAAGTTACCGTTGGCGTGGCTCAGTGCGAAATTGCAGGTCTTATTGGACCACCTGCGTTGAGTTTGACCACGCATTAGTTCTGATGCAGTTTACTCCCCGAATGACTGGTCGGCGACAAAACCAGCAAGCTCGGATGGCTCATCAACGACTATCTGCTCCAGCCGTTCGTGCACGCTATGAGTCAGCGCCAGTGCATAAGCTAAGTACGCTTCAGCGTGGTGATGTAGACGAGCAGTGGGATCAGATTAGGTGAGCAATGCATTCCGCAGCGAATGTTGCTTGTGGGTCTGAGCCTCAAACCCATCGGAGGCATTGGGTATCTCAGGAGTCAATAGTCTTGATGGAGCAAAAACGGCAGATCCCGACCTGCCAAGATCAAAATAGAGTGAGGCGGCAGCTACAACGTCGGCTCACGAAGTCTCAAGAAGGACCGTGAGAACTGGTGGGCAACAATAGATAGTGAAATGGAGGTAGCAGCTGCATCAGGAAATAGTCAAATACTGTTTCGACTGATAAGCAATACCGGAGGTCGGCGAACTCCAGTTAGTGAAACAGTCTGCGATAAGAGGGGACGAACTATTCACAATGGGGATCAACGACTCGATCGCTGGGCAGAATACTTCAGCGAACAGCTGGCCTAGTGCTAACCAGACTGCTTCATCTCCAAATGAAGCTCCGTGGGCAATGTCATGCGATCCTCCAACGGAAGCAGAAGTTCGGTCTTGCATTCAAGCTCTGATGCGAGGAAAGGCAGCAGGATCTGATGAGCTCCCTCCCATTCTTTTCAAGATGGGAGGTGATGACTTCGTAACCTCTATTACTACCCTACTGCGCAACATTAGGATGCAAGAGCACATTCCTTCATCTTGGGGGGAAATAACTAATCGTTCCCATTTTTAAGAAAGAATCCCGCTACAATTGGGAAAACCACCGCGGGATAAGTTCCATCCTGATCGTCACCAAAGTGCTAGCTTCGGTTATACTTCGACGTCCGACGCCTTTAAAAGAGGCCAACATCCGTGAACAGCAAGCCGGATTCCGACCTGGACGTGGATTTATTGATCAGATTTTTACGTTGCGTCAGATCCTTGAGCTGCGTCATACTCACCGTCGGCCAACGATCGCAGTGTTCCTTGACCTGAAAGGAGCCTTCGACTCAGTTGACCGCGAAGCTCTGATGGACTGCCTTCTTCGAAATGGAATGCCCCAGAAGTACGTTAACCCACTGAGGTCACTGTACTCACATACCTCCGGTCGTGTAAGGGTCTACAACGAACTAAGTAGGCTGTTCGTCACCAGCAGCGGTGTTCGTCAAGGGTGCCCTCTTTCGCCGTTCCTGTTCACTTTCGTC
>UZAN01048633.1:0-17489 GCA_900618425.1 Echinostoma caproni | reverse complement strand
AGGGTTATCAGGGTTAAGGTACAGGTTCTACAGGAAACTAAATGTCTGCACTTGCCGGCGTTCCCGGTAATCCCCAGACCAAGGAACAGAGAGAGAGATGACTAAGTTATGCTGTATGACATTCCCGGCAGGCCTACCTACAAATTTAGCAACATCAGAAAATAGAAAGCACAGCCACTGTAGCATTTGACCTAGATCTTTATTAACAGATCCGGGTCCCTCAGTCGTTGCAGGCATCCCTTACCTTTCTGGCCTGCTACGATTCTAGTTGCTAAGCCCTGTACGTTTTCAGCACACCGTTCATCCTTCTTAAAATAGGGCGCTCATGCTTGTGCACAAGATTATAAATGAGGGCGCAATATAGTTTTGCACAAAGGTATGAAAACTCCGGTCTTCTGCAACATACAACATGCAACCTGAAATGTTCGTGTTCATCTTTATTATTCGCACGCTTGCACCGCAGAGATGGCTTGAAGTCGTTCGTAATCATTACCTCTAGATCCTTTGCCTCAGAACAATGCTGCAAAAGCATCACATCTCTCATGTCATCATTGGCTCTTGCTGTCAAGAAGTGACACTTACCTAGATTCAGTGGTAGATCCCACTTGTCTGACAACCCTGGAACTGCATCTTGATCTTGTTCCAATCCTTCACCAGCTAACTTCACATCATCGGCAAACATAAAGCAAGGATTTTGCAGATCCTTCGCAAGATCGTTAATGAAAATTAAAAACAATAAGGGACCCAACACCGATCCCTTTGTGACACCACTCGATGTTCCCTCAGGTTAGGTTGTATAATTTCCAACTCTCACACTGAATGTGCGACAGATGAGAAATTGTCTTATCCATTCTCTCGCTTTCCCTAGAATTCCCAGTGTCTGCATTTGTAGATCCAGAAGCTGATAACTGACAGATTCGAAAGCTTTGCACAAATCTAGGCAGCGAACCTCCACCTGGCGACTTGCGTCTATTCTTCTTGTAACTTCGTCTAGAAATGCCAGCAGGTTGATTAGACAAGATCGTTTCTCAACGAATCCATGCTGAGCTTGAATCAGAAGCTTATGCACTATCAGGTAAGAACATATCGTTTTCTCGATTATCGAGACAGTTGCAGAAGACCAAGGTCAAACTTCCCGGCCTATAGTTGCAAACCTTATGTCTGGGGTCTGACTTCTGGATGGCCACTACTGTTGCAGTTTTCAGTCCTCCGGGAGCCTGCAAGTACCGATGGACTCCTTAAATAACTTATTCACTGGTCTCGCTAATTTATAGGCTAGAGGACGAATCACGGATAGATGCAATTCATCCGATCCTGGTGGTTTATACCTATTTAAGGCAACGAGCTCTTGGACCACGTCGTTTCCCCAGAGGGTGAACCCTGTGAATTACTCCTTTGTTCTAGCTCAGCTGCAGTCCACATTCTTTTCCCTTGAAAAACGTAAGTAATGCATTCGCCTTTTCCTGGTCGGTGGTGGCCATTACGCCTCCCGTTATCTCCACTGTACCTACTCCCTCCTTAGTGTTCTTGTTCTCCTGCACGTATGCATGAAACCTTTTCGGGTTATGCCTTAAGTTTTGCGCTACCATTTTCTTATGTACATACCCCACCTCCCTCTGAAGGCATTGTGCTCCGTTGCGTGCCCCTCGTAGATCCACGACGCATCGGCAGTTCGGCACGCCTTAAATCGGGCACAGCATCTTCTCCGGACCACTAGTGCTCAACCTAGCTGTAGTTTCCACCAAGCTGTTCGTTGCCTATTGCTCCTAGGTTTAAGGGGTGCAAATCTATCGGTCAGTTTGAGCAGCCCTACCTTAATTGCAGACCATCGTTCTTCCAACTTTGGCTAAGAAGCTAGTGGTACCCAATCTACGTGCTCCGCAGCCTCTTGTAGAGCAGCAACGTTTATACGGCTATAGCACCGTTTTAGTGGAGCAGCCAGTCGGCTGTTTCATTGGTAGTACTGTTCCAAGTACCCCATGATCACTCTTGCCCAGTGGAATCTCTACTGCTACCTCACTTATGTCCGATAAATACCGTTTTATAACTAAGTCCAGGGGCCCCTGTTTTTGCAAAACCTTGTGGTCTGCATGATGTGCTGAATGAGCGCATGTTTATGTAGTCACATTAGAAAGCTTTCTCATTTTGTCTTAACGGGAGCCTTTCCCTCTGCCTAGCAGATCTACGGAAGATTGAAGTCACTAAGAATTAAGATCCTTTGGGTTCTCGATAGGACTTCCTGCATTATAGCAAGTAGTTCCATATCTCCTGTGGGTTCTGCCTGAATGCGTGATAGACTCCTAACGGTCGTCTTCCCAAGAGGATACTACAGACCTTGGCTTGAATATTAGGTGTTGCTAGTTTTACTGGTGAGTCCCATTGAGTGTAAGCGGCTTTGGCCACCAGGAGTATTTCTCCACCTTGTCTGCCTTCCACTCTATCTTGCCTATAAGCCGAATAGTCTCCGGGCGTCTCTACATCCTTCTCATACCGCATCCAAGTTTCAGTGATAGCTATTATCACCGAGTTTTACGAGCGCGTCCGCAACTCCCCCCATTTTCCCCTAATACTGCAGACGTTGTTGCACCACTGTAACGCTGTCCACCTCTGGCTTCATACAACTATTCGCTATTGTTTGGGGTGAATCATTGTACGTCAGGCTCGAGGAGTTATTACATTTTTCGACAGCATATATGCGGGTACCGGGTGATCAGGCTCCATGAACGACCAGTCTATACCCCCACAGACTTCGTCATTTTTTTGAGAGTTAACCCAAATTCTTCACAGAATTGTTCCATGAGCGCTCGATGCCTTCTAATTAGGGATAGTGTTCTACTCAAAGAAGAAGAGTCCTGGATATTCCTAGCTACCACTGTGGCTTAACTAACAAACGGTGATTTCGTTTTGGTATCAGCGACCGTAGACTCAAACATCATTTCTACTCCCTCAGCCTTGGATAGCTCTGATGGAATGGTCTATGGTGGGTTCTTCTGTTATCTGATTTCTTCCCAGGGACTCTAGCTCGGAACCTCCTTAGCTATTTCTCTCTTCTGTTATCGTCTTTTTGCCCCTCTGATTTGGGTTTTAGGGGTGTGGAATTGCTCAAGGGTTATCCAGCTGATAGACTTTGCTGAATCACCATGCGTTGGCACGCCCCAACCAATCCTACTCTGTGCTTTATATAGGCGTTCCGGTTACTTGAGCGTAAGCGTTCCTTCGTGTGCATGCTGTGCATGTGCACCACGTTAAGTCAAACATTTTGGTGAGGAGAGGAAACGAGGGAGCTTATTTCCTTTATTTTTTAAGTCACCAATGCAAAGTTCTCGGTCCATACTCTATCTAATTCCATCTTAAACGCTTGCAATGTGTTTAGTTGAACGAGTCGTTCAAGGAGGCGATTCCAGAAGCTGATTACCTTTTTGGTGAAGAAAGGTTTCCTTACATCCAACCTGCTTCCATTCTTTTCTAGGTGATATTCAATTCAATCGAAGTTTACTTTCCAGGACGAAGAGGCCTCGGCGTTATGGTTGTCCAGATTCTGGCTCTCCCTCGTCGGTAGACCGATCGACCTGTATGCTTATCTGGCTTACAGCACCTGCGTTCTCTCGTGGATCCCAGAGGTAGGAGACCTGGATCGGCGTTCTTTATTTGTCTGAGAACTTCAATCAGGTCTGGTCTTAGACGTCTACCATGCATGGAGAAGCGATTTGGGTGCCGGAGACGGTCCTCGTGGGACAGCCCTTTAGTTTTACGAACCATTCTGGTGGCTAGCCGTTGCATTCATTTCTAATTTGTGTACATCTATTTCTTTGTAGTGAGCCTAGGCTTGGACCCAGTATTCTAGGTGGTGTCTTACGAGTGCCCTATACGGAGGGATGAATACATCGGCTTCTCTGCTGGTTATTGCAGCACTGAGTGCAAACAGCGCTCTTTGGAAGTTGTGGGCTGCTCCGGTGCATTGTTCGCTGGGTGCGAAGTTGGCTGAGACTGTATTCCCAAGGTCTCGGACACACCTATTTTGTTTCAGAATGTGTTTCTTGATTTAGAAGCAGGTGGTTTTAGGAGCATTTTGGCTTAAAACACAACATTTGGCTGCGTTCAGCGGTAGATCCCACCTTACCATCCACGCTGAAATCCTGTCTAAGTCGTTTTGTATTGGTTGACGACGGGACGAGCCACCAACTAATTTGACATCTGCGCAGTTGAGGCATGGGTTTTCGACCTCCTCGGCCAGGTCGTTGATAAATATGAGAAAGAGGAGTGGTCCTATTATTGACCCTTGGGGGAAACCACTGGTCGCTTTCCTTCGCTGGAGATCTGGAATCGTACTTTCATCTGGTATGTGCGTTCGTGGAGTAGACTGGCTATCCAGTTAGATACCTTGGTTGGAGACCCTGAATCCCTTAATTTATACAATAACAGCACGTGGTTAACGGAGTCGAACGCCTCTTGAATATAGAGATAACCAACTTTGACTGTTTCTCCTTTCTCTAACCTGCTCGTTACTTTGTCTAGAAATGTTAAGAAATTGGTCAGACAGGATCCACCCTTAAAGAATCCGTGCTGTGCCTTGAAAGGAACTGCACGCCTGTTGGGTACTCTGCCAGTTTCTTTTCATATTATTCGCTCCATCACTTTGAAAATGATGTTTGCGGATGGGGAAAGATCGGCGAAAGTTACAAATAGCAGAGAAATTGATAAACCATGACGAGAAACGATTGTGTATCGGATAAACTTGGAGAACGAAACCAAAGACCCTGCCGACCAAATACGATCTAGCGATTCGGAGGTTAGAGTGCCTGAAACGTAGGTTTCAGTGAAATCCAGATTTATTTAATAGGTAGGTACTGGTCAGTAGGTGCTGGCTTTTCTCTTCTAATAGGTAGTTCATTGAACGATCACTTTCGAAAGGGCTATTCCGACCGCGTACATGACTATCAACTGGAAGTCGCGTACAGACCTAGGTGGTACCTACCACATCATCCGGAGGTAAACCCGAAGAAACCTAAAAAGATGAGAATAGTCTTTGATTGTGCAGCCACATATCAACGAATTTGTCTTAACCAACACTTGCTGTCAGGATCAAATACCGTATCTAACTTTGTTGGAGTACTACTGCACTTTCGCTTAGGTAAAGTAGCTGTAGCAGCAGACGAATAAGACATGGTTTTGCACGTTAGGGTGCCCGCAAGTGACTCAGGGGCATTAAGGTCCCTATGGTGGCCTGATGGAGATCTCAATCAACAACCAAAGGAACATAGAATATTAGTTCACCTATTTGGTCCCACTCCGTCGCCATTTCTTGCGAACTACGCATTATGCCGCAAGGTCGAATCCTCCACAGACATAGGAAATGATCGTGTGAGATATGCAATTGGACGATATTTTTATGTCAATGACTGTCTAGCATCGTTTGATGATGCTGAGAAATCAATGCTTTTCGCGGATCAACTAAGAGTAGCGCTTAGCAAGGGAGGGTTCTGGCTATGCAAGTGGTTGGGCAACTGCAGTAACGCCATAAGCAATATTCCAGAGAGCGAAAGGGCGGTTAATTGTGCACAGCTAAATATGAATCTAGATGCCCAAGAGCGCACTTTAGGTATGAATTGGCTTATTGTTGACGATGTCTTTGTCTTCCCGTTTGAAGCAATTGGTAAGCCGCTCACTAAAAGAAGAATGTTATTGTATGTTGCTTCTCTGTATGGCCCTCTGGGTCTCGTTACTCCAATACTTCTGACGGGCAGAGTATTTTTACAGGCACTTCATCGCAAAACCCTTGGATGGGATAAATTAGTAGATGAGTATGACCGGCGCACTTGGGAATCTTGGGTTAGTGAGGTTAACAAAGGAAGGAACTAAAGGTGCCGAGGTGTATGGGGAGTGGAAAACAAAGAGCCCGTGAGTCATCGCAAATGCACATATTCAGTGACGCGTCTGAATCAACTTACGGAGCCGCAGCCTACTTGAGGGACAACATAAATGGTAATGTAGTATGTAACCTCGTTATGGCTAAATTTCGCTTGGATCCACTTAAGGCAGTTAACATACCTAGACTAGTGCTGACGGCAGCCGTTGTAGCGATTAGATTATATGGCACCATAAGCCGGGAGTTGGATATCTCAAAGGAGTCTATATTCTACTGGACTGATTCAACAAGTGTGCTTTATTACATGAACAACAGAACAGCTCGTTATATCACATTTATAGCCAACCGATTGGCTATTATACATGAAAGCTCAATACCTCAGCAATGGTATCACGTAAAGGGAACAATTAATCCTGCAGACTACGGTACTCGCGGTTTGAAGGCGGACGACCCAAAATGGGAAAGTTGGCTGTGACGGTCGCCATTCCTGTGAAGCTTGGAAGAGATACCTCCCTTCGAATCGGTCTCCCCTGAAGAAATAAAAGAGCAGATTGAGCTTAAGCTCACAGAGGCCATCAACCAAAAACTTTCGAGATAAGCGTCAATTTACTTTCTTATCATTCGCAGTAGTTGCGGCGCTTTACGCAATATATCAACGTAATGTTTTGAAAGAAAGTTACCTTGTCACTAAGAGTGGGTGGACTGTCAACACAGAAGATTGAGCTTGCATGCGACGATGTTGTGCATTTAATTCAAGAAGAATCGTTCTCAGACGAGCAGGTTCCGCTAATGAACCCTAAGGGACACGTGCACAGAGGTAGCCCTCTACGTAAATTGTGTCTAATTTTAGTAAATGGAATGCTTCGAGTTGGTGGTAGACTGTAATACGCGCACTTGCCACATGACGCAAAACATCCAGCTATCCTGCCCCCAAGACACCATGTACCCGAACTTCTCATACATCACTTTCATGAGAATGAAGGTCATTCAGGGCCCGAGCACGTGTTAGCTGAAATTAGGAGGCGGTTCTGGATAATCAAAGGTGGTGCAGCAGTAAAGAGAGTTTTGAGAAAATGCATTCACTGTCGTAGGCAACTGGGTAAGCCAGAGTGTCAGCTAGTGGCTCCATTGCATATAAAGAGAATGAGTAGCCAGCTGCCGGCATTCCACTCGATTGGTCTAGACTATTTCGGACAATTTTATGTTAAGCGGGGATGGTCCGTGGAGAAAAGATACGGATGTATCTTCACCTGCATGACCATGAGGGCAGTACATCTAGAGGTAGCACACTAATACTCAACGGAATCATTCATCATGACCCCGGACAGGTTCGTAGCTCGCAGAGGTAAACCAAAACACGTATTCAGTGATAATGGATCAAATTTTGTCGGAGCAACTAATAATCTACGGGCTTGTTTGCGATCCTGATCTCAGGATAAAATACATAATCATCTCCTGAAGGACGCGGTACAGTAACACCCTGCTAACGCCAGCCATAGAGGCGGAGTTTTGGAAGGGCTGAATAAGATTATAAACAGAATACTGACTGCACTACTTAGTTGAAAACAGGTGACCGATGAAGTGTTACTCACGAACCTGGTAGACGCCAAACGGATAATGAATAATAGATCGCTCGTTCAACAACCAGTCTATCCACAAGCTTCCAAGGCATCAACGTCACAGATGTTGCTCACTATAGGGCGGTGCCATTCGAGTTCTGAGGTGAAAACCGCAGTAGACCGTTAGAACCATAGATGGCGTGAAGTACAGGATATTGCAAATTGCTTCTGGAAGTGATGGACGAGGGAATGCTTGCTATTACTTGAACTCAGATCCAAGTGATATATAAGACAGGGAATTTCAGCCGGGAGATTTAGTGATAGTGGTAAAGGAAAGCAAACCCAGGAATGAGTAGTCTCTGGATCTTATACGACAAACCAGAAAAAGCAAAGATGGAATGGTGAGAGAAGTGGAGGTAAAAACTACTTGTGGATCGTTCAGAAGAGACAAAAATATATGCCTTTTAGAAGGGGTCCTGGACATTGTTCCTGGTCAGCATGTTATTGGTTGGCGCCAGGAAACAATACGTTTATTTGCTTATTGCATTTTGCGATCCTCCCTTTTTCCGCTTACTGAGACGAACTATTCAATTCCTTATCACTGACGCTTATCATGGAACCTCTGGTCTCTATGTCTTTTACTTTTCACGTTCCTCACCAATATGCCCTCTCATTTTACGTCTACCTCTCTGAAATTTTGATACTTCAAAACCAACACTTTCTGTAACGTTATACACTTGACAATTGACGAACACACATAATCCAGAATGTTCGGCCATTCAAGTTAACTAAAACATTTTGAGCAAAATTGTGATGCTTCGACATTTTAAGAAGAAATACCGAATTCACGAATGCAATCAGCAGTTGTTAACTTGGAAATGAATAACTGAGAGCAAAAGGAGCCACAATTGAACATATTCGGCCAATGAACATTCGGGTTCATTGGTAACCTGATCGACACGGAGCATTTGGGCTCTATATTTGGCTAATGAACATTTGGATTCATTAGCGCTCAGGCTATTCCAACTTGATTGACGGACTCATAAATATTCCTGACGTCATACACAATACCGACTTGCGAAATTCGCATATGAAGCGTCACGAAGTTGGAGCGTTTTTCAGTCGTTAAGATTGAATAACCATAAAACAATAACTAAAACCAAACCCTGGAGCAATCTCCTTTTCATTCGTTAGTCAGACGTTCGTTTACGAATTACGGTCAGTGGCAATTTATTCTTGTGTTGTTTTATGCTTCATCTTAAAACTATCATTACTCTTACCGTCACTGTTAGGAAGCTACTTCTCCGAGCGACAGAATAACTTTACAAGTTGAGGGCTTACTTATGGTTAACTTTGTTGCCACGGGCGTCCAAGCCCTGACATTAGAAATTAGGTATTTAGCTACGACTAACATCATAGGTGTAATCGCCATGGAGTACTATCTACGACTGCATTTTGTGGTCACCGGCGGTTTGACTAGCTTTCTACAAAACACCAGAGGAAAGGAAAAACCCGTGTTCGCTAAAACCCAGCTTCATCGACAAATAAGCTTAATCGATTTCATATAACGATAATTTATCTGATTGACGTCGTTCACGTCTGACAAGTGATAGTGCTCGGATTTTCTACACCCCGGCCAGTCGGAGCATTCAACCGACTTCGGCGGATTCTTACTCAAACCGACGTATTCTCTTCCGGTCTCCGATGCCATCGTCAGGCTTGATGGTTTAATCATTTAACCTACATGGGACGGGCGTTTTAACAATGATTTCGTAGCAACTATCCTATCAGCCTCTACAAAACAAATGACGCCACGCAGTACTCAAAATCAGTTATTCTAATGTCAATTGGAAACATTCCGTTTCAAATCTGTGCAGAAAACGACAAGAAATTGCTGCGCAATTGGCGGGCGATGTGACGGTTTTCAACAGCTTTTGTATACATTACTTTTCTAATTCCATTATCCTCCTTTCTTGTCTCCTCCTTCTCTTATATGAACTCAACAGTTAAAAGTTGTTTTAACCGTCCTCCTCATTACCCGCTCGGTATCTTTATGGTCTCGTTCCGTGATTTTCTCTGTTGTTTGTTGTTCTGTAACTGGGACCTACTACGGTTTCCTAAGTAGCAAATATATATTGATGTATGTCTACAACAGAAACGAAATTTCAACTGTCATTCAGCTGTTTTCCTACGTGCTAGAAATTTGGTCAGTCGAAGTCGAGACATTGCGATTCGTATTGAACGCTAGTTAAACTAACAGGTCGATAGTTTTAACGGCCGTCTTCTGACTGCCCTTGTTTATGGCTACAATGGAAGCTGTTCCTTAGTCAGCCGGTAACCACCCTTCAGGTCAGGTCAGTTCACTTCAGTTCAGTTCGGATCAGGTCAGGTCAAATTAGTTCATAAGACGTAGTGGCGGCGTGCCAATTTACCCAGCTTATTGCACTGATGGGCTCCTTGAATACCTTGATGATACGACAACAGGAAGAGAAAAACTCTTCTTTAGTTAAACGAATAGTATACAACGACCAGGAAAGATCCCCTTTCGCAGGGCTCTAGTCTGAGTTTATTTTGACTGGAATTGCGTTGCAGTTTGCATAATTGTAGGACGGCCAGACCATCCATTGGGACTATGAAATTGGTGTAAAAACGTAGAGGTGTCTAAGGATAAGTAAAGATAAGCCCAGAACTCCTAGAGGGGGTACCTGGAGAGTGAATAAAGAGGAGAGGAAGAGGTGGTTTGCGGATATTTAGCAATAAATGGGTAGGAGTCCCCGTGTCAGCTGTATTCAAACTGTTCAACTCAGTCCTCGGCCACTCAAGCATCGTAGTTTATATCATATCTAGCCTGCTTTTGATGTCTTCTGTCGCGTTGGCAACAATGACTTCATCCAGCAGTCTATTCCAATCATTCACAACTCTCGTTGCGAATGAGGATGGTCTCAGGCGAGTCCTCACTTTATTTGATTTAGAGCGTGGTCTCTCAGGTATGTTGTTTCACAGGGCTTAAAGCAGCGCTCTTTCTGGCACGTCCATAAACCCTCTCAGGGATTCTGTACGCTTCGACCAAGTCTCCGCGTTACCTACGCCTGCTCAATGAGACTAGGTTTAAGGCTTTGATACGCCTCTCGTAAGAGAGATGCCTTAAGCTCGTAAACCACTTGGTGAAGCTGCACTGATTCCAGCATTTTCATGTCCTGGATCATAAACGAGCTCCAAGTCTAGACGCAATATTCGAGGTGCGGGCGCACGTAGGTCTTGTAAAGAGGGAGTAGGATTTCGGGTTTCCTAGAGCTTGCCGTACGTCTTGGTTGGTGTAAGGCTCATGATACCCGTTTTGCTGCCTCTCGACACGAGTCCAGGCTTGAAGTTCGCACCATTAAAGACACCCAGGTCTATAGCTGTGAATATGGTGGTAAATGTTGGGACTGGTTCGGAGATCCCAGTGTCCTTCCACCTTGTGTGCCTCCAATTCTGATCAGGGTATTCAGAGAACTGACCGCGCATATATTTTGTCGAGATCCCTCTGAATCAACTCTGACGCGGATTCCACAACGATTTTCATATCATCTGCAAAATTGTAGCAGCGGTTTTCCAGATCGGTGCTGAATTCGTTGATGTAAAGCAGAAAAAGTAGTGGACCTAAGATAGGGCCATGTGGCACTCCACTAAGCACTCGTCCCTGGCTTGATATGCTATTTTCTACCTTCATAACAAACCTCCAACTTGTTAAGCATTGGCCTATCCAGGAAGCATAAAAGCCTTCGGCTTCGTCACCAGTAGTCTATGATTGACGGATTTAACTGCTTTCAGGAAGTCTGGGTAGTATGCCTCAACTTCCTCCTCCCTGTCGATCCTCTTGATTACTTCATCAGGGAAGTACAGGAGATTTGACAGGCATAACTTCCTCCTTCTGAACCCCTATTGATCAGCCGTCAATGCGCCTACGGTTACCACGTGTTCCGCAATTCTAGCGCGCAGCACTCTCTCTCNCTCTCTCTCCATTACTTGCAGCACTCTCGATGTCAGGCTGACTGGGCGATAGTCAGAGCACGACTTACGTCCTCTTCTGGTGGATAGGAATGATTGTCGCCAGTCCGAGGGTAGCTGGCTTTGTGTGATGGAGGCGTTGAATAGTCTAGCAAAAGGCTCAGCCAAGTGTTCAACCTGGAGGTTTAGGATAGCCGGGCAAATGCAATCTGATCCTAGTGCTTAAGTCAGAATGAGCTCTCCTAAGGTCCTATGAGTTTCATCCACAGAGATCAACAATACAAGCATGAGAGTTCTCTCATGGTTTCCGATGGTGGGCTCTGGTCCCTCGTCGTCTGGTTTGTAAAATCAGAAAGACTTCCACCTTCCCTTGGCTGAATCAAGTTGAATTTTCCCTCGCGTCAACGATTGTGCCTACTTCCTTTCTAGGGGCTTTTTGACTGCACGTAGGTACTCCTTAGGGTTCTCTTTGGCGTTTACAGCCAAGTGTTCTCCTTACTTCTTTCTGCATTTATTTTGTACCCAAGAGGCCCCACACCTTGTCACCTTGTAGCTTATGTGGGTGCGAAGACCTCCCGAGCTACGATATAGCAGCCACGCCTCCTTTGTTCGCCGCGGAGTCTCATTTTTTTTCGGGTGCTATCTGATTGGTCAGCTTCAGCAAATTGCCTTTTACGCGCTCCCACTGGTCTTACACAATTTCTAGAGCAATCTCACCCGACCAGTTCAGCCGGCACGCCCTACGTTGCTGACCGTCGGGGTCCATCTTGCTCCACTGACGCCGGAATTTGTCAGGAGCAGGTAGAACCTGCATTCTTATCCTCATCCTTGCAACACTGTGGTCACTTTTGTCGTTCTACAACAATTCCCTGCGCCTCGTTGGGGAACTTTATGCACACTAGATCCAGAGTAGATACGGTTCTTCCAAACCTCTGTCTGGTCTCTCCGGTGATATGTTGGATCAGAGCCCTACGATGCAACATTTCAAGTAGGCTTTCCCCGGACGTCTCCAGTGGGGCAGTGTCGGTAGTCCAACCGATTTTCGGAGCGTTGAAGTCTTATATTAATAACATTCCGTCTCTAAATCCAGCCTGATCAGTTATCAGCTCTAGCAGTAGCCGAATTTTCTCTATCCCGGATGATGGGCTCCTGTAGACACCGATAACCGATAACCGGTTTTGTGCAGTTTGCGCAATCATCTCCACTGCTTGTACATTCGGAGTATTGTGGTGACGCCCTTCATGATGGCTGTGGTGAGCGGCTACGAGCACCAGCACTCTCCCTCCGGCCCGTCCACTCAGCTGGGGATATAGTTGGAAGGGCTCAGGTTGCTAATTTCGTCACCAGGTGGCAGCCACGATTCTGTGACTACTATCATATCAACTTCGACTGCGCGTGCTCTTAATTTGGGCCATTTTTCCGATGCTTGTGGCATTTGTGTTCCACTGCCCTAGTTCCGACTCCTCCCGTGTTCTCCTGCTCCTCGTGGGAGAATTCGGTCTTTCGGGTCTTAGGCCAGAGTATCTCATCCGTTTTTTTCCTATATTGTTATTGCTCTCCTTATTTCTTTCCTGAAATAGGCCTCCCGCTAGGCTTCTTGGTGGGGTGATTAGGATGGGTCTGCCACAGGTAGTGCTACAGTGCCCTGTCTGATCCCTGGGTGTTTTTTGGGGGCTCGGTTGCAAACGAGACCCCAGTCAATGGACCTTAACCTGAGGCTGACTCACTCGTGTTGTGTTAAGGCCAAGCTATCTGGGTGGGCTCGAGAAAAGATGGTTTTTCCCCTGGGCGGCGTCATCTGACCATGTAGTCACCTGGCCGCTTATGCTATGACTTATCTCTTTAAACGATGCTAAAATCCAGTCCTGATGTCTGGGGTTCGCGAATTCAACAAGGACAGACCTGGGAGGCTCGCTTCGCTCCTTTCTCATCTATACCCAGCGTTCCAGCTGCGGGATTCTCTTAATGGATATGTGTCCTAAGAGGCCTATTCTAAGCAAGTTTACAATTTGGTGCCACATTTGTCGGTCCCTTTGTCTGCCTTTTTTCAATATGGGCTCCAGGATAACATTTATGACTACATTTCTGTTCCCGCCGAGCGCTGTCACTGGACTTCTTGAGTTGGCTTAGTTCAACCTCCAACCTCCTGTTTCCATACTCTACTGCGGCTGGGCGGGACAGTAGTTCTGAGACCAAGATTTTAGGGGGCTTCTTCCCTGGGTCCTGAGTGTGTACATGGTTTCAGTTTTAAATGCACCTGGTTGCTTCTTAAGGTTCCTTCTCTCTTTCTTCCTCTCCGCTGGTTTATCAGCAGTTCCAGTTATCAGAAAAGCTTCAGGGGTTACTGCCTTTTTATTTACCAACTTCGATAACGACCTATCCTTACAATCTTCTCCCAGGCTCAAAGTAGCACTTCTGATAAGGGTACTGGTGTCCTTGTTCACTTCTTTTTACTTGATTGCTTTGCCCCTGCCCGTTTCGTTACATTCTGCTCTACCTTTCTTCTCTAGTTAGACCAAGTTCTTCTTGCGTGACATACATCAGACGCAGTCCCAAGTTAGACTCCTGAACTTTTTTTACACCCATAGCTCATTTTGGATAGCCCGTTGCATTTAATGTGATTCCAAACGCAGTAGGTGTTGCATTGCATACCTTCCTTCATTGCATCTGGGCGGCACTTTGTGTTACCACATTTGTTCTCACTGTCTCTTCTGCGAGCGGGTAAAGGCCTGTTGGAGATTTTGGGATTCGCTACTCGGGATACTCACCATTGATGATGTTTCGACAGAGAATAAAAACTGAGAGCTGAGTGAGAAACTGATTCTATAAAAGGAGCAACTACGAGGTATAGAATTACGAAAACAATTATCAAACAAGCCAACGGAAGGATACAGAAGTTGAGTCTAGCGATTGACCTTCCCGAATCATACAGTGCAATTTACCTGTGAGTTCAGTTCTTACAGGGCGATTTATGCCTCTCGTTAATCGAATGTCCATATTCGTGTATTATCAGCGAGGTTCCTTCCCTTCCGGTACTTCAATGTGCTTTTTTTCTGAGATGAACGATATTGTGTTGCAGTATCACATCCTTTGCAGTTAGGTTAAGGGTATCACTTAAACGCCTACCCCGGGAAAACCGCTATCCAACACTCGTAAAGTGCCTTTGTAAACGACTCTACAGTACTGCAGCTTACCACTGCCAGCGGCAACCGGTTTCACGACGGTATTATCCTGTTAGTGAAAAACGTTGCCCTCAGTTGCAACCTAGAGTGACTTCTCTGCAAACGTAGGTTTTCTCCGCGTGCCTCTCCGAGGAACCCAGGAGAACAGGCTGTCAAACCTAAGATCTGATATACCCTTGACGATTTTAAATGTCTCGATGAGGTCTCCACTCATCCGCCTCCGTGTGAGGGCGAACAGATTTGAATCTCTAAGCCGCTGTTCGTATCGTTTCCTCCGTTGCTCAGCTATCAGCCTCGTGGCTGGACGTTGAACCCTCTCCACGGTATCGATGTCCTTGCGAAAAAGGAGCCCAAATCCGCACACAATATTCCAGATGCAATCGGACGACGCATTTGTTTAGGGGACAAACATCTCAGGTTTTATGCACGTCATGGTTGCGCATAGACGAAACAGTTGTTCCCCGGCTTTGTTTGCGGTCTTAACACATTGTGTGCTTGGTTTGAAGTCCCGCATTACCATTACACCTGGATCCTTCGTCTCGTGCATCCTTAGTATCAACAGGCTCCTTGCTGTCTCTTCGTCATTTCTGGTCGTCAGCGCCTGACATTTTGAAACGTCCAGTGTTTGGTCCCACTGTTCGGCCTATCTTTTGACGACTTCTTTATCCCTTGTAAGTTCTCATGCCGCCAACTTGACGTCGTCTGCAAACAGAAAACAGGGATTTCGGAGATCCCGTACCAGGTCGTTAATGTAGAGCAGGGACAACAGTGGTCCTTGAGATCAGGTCAGATTGCACGGGACTGATAATGGCCACAACCAATGGGGTGTGCGGATTTCTTCGGTAGGATGCTCAAAAAGTGTGCACCCACCGCTGCGGATAGCCTTCAGTACGGCGTCATTGCTGAAATAGATAGGAAAAAGCTGGTCTCGTTTGATCTCTTCGGCAAAGAAAGTGGCATGGATCATAAAGGATATCTATAGTACATTGAAAATCCTATCCTAGAAAGAGCTCCAGCCATCGCTCATTCAGAGGAAGCTTGAACCCATTCACGCCTCCTGAATCTTCTAATTACTTTAGCAACCAGTTCCAAATGTTCACTGTTTGGTTTCTGAAGAAGCTGGCAATGATAACCGGGTTAAACCGCTGTTTATGTAGTTTATACCCGCTCTCCCAGTTGAAATATATCTACAACAAAATTCACAAATCTCTGCTTGTTTTTACAGTCCCTAAGGTGAAATCCCCTCCAACAAGTTAGATTGACAGATTTTCATCAATTTAATTCAGTTTCTTTAGACGAAATGCGGCTCTTGTGAATTGCATGTCTAGTTTGTTGCGTTGTGGGCGAATGTTCTGTGCTTCCAAAATTGCGTATTAGATTGTGCAATGGGTTCTTTTTTAAAAAAATAGTTTCCGATCGTAGAGGTATTCACAATCGGTGCTGTAAAAGAAGGAAGAAAAGTCTTCTCACCCGTTCTATGAGAGACCTTCAGTAAAGCGTTCGATTGCTGCGTATGCACCGTACAGATTATTACTTTGGGTAACCCCAAACGTTGTAGGTCCCCTAGTTTGCTTCCGTTTTAGTTACTGACCTCCGGGAACGTCTCGGACCAACAAGAAACTAGTACCGTCTAGAACGCTTGACGCTTTTGTAGTTCACGACCTCTTCAGGTAACTCGTTCCACATAGGTTTGACCCTGCGTGAAAACAGGTTAGCCCAAATAGCCAGTTGAGCGTGTTGCCTTTGCAGCTTGAATCTGTGTCCTCTCGTGCAGCGATTAGGGACTAGGTTAAACAGATCACCCAGGTTGAGCTCTGACAGACCTTTCACCATTTTGAAATTCTCTATCAGGTCACTCCGCACTCTTCTGCGTTCAAGCGAGAAGAGACTGAGACCCCTTAGTCTCTCTGCGTAGCTAATATCTCACTGTTCAGCCACCATTCGGGTGGCCAAACGCTACAACTTCTCTAAGTATATTATGTCCTTCCGTTAATATGGTACAAACGCCTGGACACACTTGAAGTTGTCGTTCATAATGATCCCAAGGTCTATCATTTGTAGCGGTAGATCGTTTACCAAGTGTGAGTTGGGTTTGGTGGCCAACAACCGATACTTTGTGAGATTTAAAGGAAGATCCCACTGAACAGTCCATCGATGAACTATCTCCAAATCCCTCAAGAAGCCGTTGCCCGTCATTTTGACGTCATCGGCAAAAATTAAGTAACGATTTTGGAGATCCTGTGCCGTCGTTTATGGATATAAGGAACATTATGGGTCCTAACACAGCCTTGTGGAACTTTGCTCGAGACCACTTCACTTTCCGAATCGTCGTCTCCCACCCTCACCTTGGAGGTGCGGTTGCTCAAATACGACATAAGCCAATTTCTTACTACTATTCTTACTATTATATCCAGGCCCTGTATTTTGACGTCCAACAGCCGATGGCTGACGCAGCCGGAGGCCTTTGAGAAACTTAAATAACATACTTCTACGTTTCTGCCCTCGTCCAACCGCCGCGTAACCTAATCCAGAGATACCAACAGATTAGTGAGGCATGGCCTACGCCAAACGAAACCATGCTGCGTCGGGGTCAGAAATCGATTTTATACTAGGATTCGGCTTCCTCTGCTTCTTTCTCGGCCTCCTTCTCTGCTTCCTAACCAGAGATTCTAAGCAATTGCACATCACCGACTTTAAATTGACGGGTCTGTAGTTGTCGGCTTTTTGCCTGGACTCAGATTTGTTCAGGGCCAATACTATCGCCGTGCGCCAATCATCTGGTAACGTAACATTTTGGAGCGATTCCCTAAAGACCCCAGTGATTGATCTTGTTGGGACCTCGGTTAATGGCTGAACTAAGGCTGGATGGTTTCCATCCGAACCAGCGCTTTG
>UZAN01048632.1:0-13618 GCA_900618425.1 Echinostoma caproni | reverse complement strand
TGAAGCTTTCGTCCGTAGGATTACCTCTTCGGTTCCGGCTATCGTGAAGGGTAACCAATCTTTGGAACTCCCTTCCAGCTGACGTGGTGGAAGAGGTCAATGATAAGATGTTCAAGAGGAAGCTCGACAGCGTCCTGCGAACAATGTGGTATGCAGATCTATCATGAATGAGATCTTCGAGTCTGTGGTGATAAGGCTCATACGGGAAATTACCCTCTGCCTCTAATTGAAGAACATTGAACATTGAACATTAATCCGTGAGTTGCAATAATTGAATTCCCTCTGACCCTCTCTGCGACCTGAGTGAATCATTTTATGCAATTAACGCAACCTCACACAAGACTGTCTGATCACCCGTTCCCAATGTTTGTGATGCTCCGGTTGTGTGTCATCTGCAGTCCAGTCGCGTGATGATGACACTTCTGGTGTGTACGGTCAAAGTTCGCTGGGTATTCTAATACCTCAAGGCTGTGGAAAAGGTGTGGGTTTTCGTTCGAGTAAGCCAGACAAGTGACACCTCTTTTGTTGCTGTGGAACCATTCAACTGATTGGTGAATTAACCCGATCAATCGTAGGAATATTGGACCCATACAAGGGATAATTTATGAATCCTATGCTGCTTAAGCGTTGGTAAAGAATTACTACACGGCCGCATCAGATATGGACTAATGTACCATCCGTGAACTTCGGAATAAAACATGTTTACATCATTATGACATTGCGCCAACATCTGACTAATCTACGATACGGACACAATTCTTCTAAGCGAGTCCAAAAAAGACATGATATTATAAAATTTGTCTTAGTCGAGCAATCCGCGCAGGTTTCATCACATTGAGTCACACTGGGAAATCTGCTGTACTAAATTGGTAGTTATCAAAGCCTGTTCACAGACTAGTCGTCTGCCGATCGAGAAGCGTTCATTGTTCTATGGGAAGCTACAAGAATATTGTTCATATGATCCCGAGCGCCGGGTAGAATTTTGCGCATTTTACCTGACACCCTGGGATGTATGATAAACGGTTTTCACGGTTGAGGCCAATTTCCGCGTAAATAGAAGTTTTACCAACTCATTTTCTTGGGCAGCTTTGAACCAACGGAACTCGAAGTCACTTTACGGTCCCAAGATGTTGGCCCGGCGGTGACATCACCAAATTATCACCCCAGGTGATATGTGTTTGAATCCCACCACCACATTCACGTTATGAATCTCAGATCTTTCTTCCTCAACATAAGAGTGATAGATAAGAGCAATGTTACTTACTGTACTGTTGAAGAAGCCTCATAACCATAAAATCTACAATATTATGTATAAAAATACAAGATAGTAGTCAAGTTTGCCTCCAAAGTGACTCTTCGCAGCCACAAAATGCTCGTTCGAGAGTTTTTCACACTAGGAATTTAATGAAATATGGATGCAGACGAAGAAGACTAAAGGAATGGCTTCCAGGATCATCAGAACAGTCTGTATTAGATTCCTGTTTTAGGGGTACCTAAAGTGAGTAGTTTATTTTCCAAAACGGAAAACATTTGATAGGCTGCAACAAACGAGAGGGAAAAGACGATGTGAAATGATGAAGCAACCAGGCTTAACATAAGAAGAAAGAAAGAAATAGTCCGTTACGTTATGTATACAACTCCAATCGGAAGTGAGAACCTATACGGTGGAATGTTGCTATCGCGAATGTGTATTCATTGCAAAAATGCTTCAAAGAGAAGGGAGCTTTGGCTGATTTGACCGCGGCGCCTTTCTTTGTGTGATGCTTACAAACTCGTGTGACGCAAGTCGATGGCATTTTTACACGATGCACTTCTGGACTTGGCTTTTGCTTATTTATTATGAGGGCATGTATATGGCCATCCCATTGCTAGTGCTTCTTCAGGACTCGAAGCAATTATCTTGGTGTAAAATTAGGAAAATTTCTTATGTCCATATGGAAATTATGAAACGTGGCCTGGTTAAAATATCACTGAACCTCTTAGAACTAAGAAGGAACGAGACGTTCATGTGTACGAATAGTGAACAAAGGATATCATCCGCGATCTTCTTAAGTGCAGATTTGAACAGATAAGGTTTGAAAAGATATTGCGTTTGTGGAAGAGAAACACAGGGACACATTGGTTGCTTATGCAGTGCTCTTTTGCTAAAACCATTAAAATACGGGTTTGATCATGAAGAAGTTCAACGGGAACCATTTTAGGAATGCTTTTATATTCGGGCACTGATTCCAGAGATTGCACAATACTTGAGAGTAGAATATGAATTCTTTGTTTTGTCCTGCTTGTACGTACGAATGTCATAATACTAGCGGACACCAGTGCGGACAGGTTTGCCTTAAAACAAGAAGCAGTATAGGAAGAAAAGCAATGACCTTTGAGATTTGTTGAGCGAGCGATGCTGCGAAACCCGGGAATGGTCACAATTGGTGTAGCATCTTGAGATTTTCATTCTATTTCAATGTAATTATAATTGCACTTTCTAATTATAACTTCTGTCAGCGTAAAGCCTGCTTCTCAATCAAAAATGTGTAGATCAGATGGCAGAGGGTAACAAAGTCTATGCAAACCCGTTCTTTGTTAAATAGAATTCATGATCAAGAGAGTACCATCGCTTTATTGTATATGTTCATACGCGAGGGATCACAAAGATAATTGGAATCTAGTTTAAGTGTTTTACTTTCTTTTAATTTATTGAACATACAAATATATAGTCAACTTTCAAGAAGGGGACCGTAGCCATACAAGGGCTGGCTAGGCAAATACAGAATCGGGGAAGACGGGCAGCGTTGGAGCAGATCGAACTCGAGAGTTCGGAGCCAAAATTTCGTACCCTAAGCTCTTGGCCATTACCGCCCACGAATAAGAGAGGCAGGAGATTAAATCTCGATGAGGTGGATGTATGGGTTTCATAGGAATCTTATCTGCAAACGACTCCAATGTATTCAAATGAAGTTCTCAGCAGTTAGTTATCAACTGCTCCAGCATTATCAAACAGACTCAATTATCGCTGTTCAGTTTAAAATCCTTCTTTATTAGTTAAGTAAAAAGCAACAGGTTATCAATGAAGTAAAACGGTGAAAACACACCAATTTGAACATATTCCGTTGCTTAGTTCGAAACTGACGAGGGGTACGGATTTAGAATGAAGTTTAGTGAATGTGTCACGTCCCATATGGATAATCATCAATAGAAATCTCAGGTTTTTGATATACCTTACCCGAAATACTGGTTCAGATTCAATAGATATCGCTTTGATTGGAGGGAAAGAACAAGTCAAGTTGAAGAAACATTCGACTCATTTGGAGGGATTCAGAGATGAACCAGATGTAGGGAAAAACTGTTGAACGTTGTCAAAATTGTCAAAATTATTGTTGAAAACCAGAATAATCGCAGATGGCCTGACATGAAACCATATCATATTAGCGTATTTATTGAGAGAAGTAGAGACTTTGGTAGACAATTCGGTAATATACGTATAAGATAATTATGGGGAAAGGACTAAACCATGGAGTACCCGGAGGTTTTCACCAAAGGTTTGAACCATCTCGACATAGTCTGGTGCATTGAGTTCTCCCAGAGAAGTTGTCGGCAAGTTGCATGAGAAAACCGAAGCTCTTTAGTTTACGAAGAAGAAGGGAACCAGGAATAGAATCAAATATAGATGAGTCGTCCGGAAACATCCAACGTAAAGATTTGGCAGAGTCATTCATGGATTTGATAATTTTATGTACCAGTGAGGAAATTGCATCCGAAATACATCTGTTTTGTCTTTGGCGAGTGTAGCGTGCATCATGCATCTGTCATTTCGCCACTACCGTGATAGATGCCATCCTGTTTCTTTTTTTCAGGGATCAGATTTTAGCAATGATACATGGATCAGGTTTTCAATATTATTGATGGAACACACTAATTTATTCATTTCCAGAGCTGTTCAAACCGTTAATCTACACCTACGGCCCAATATTCACCAAACAGAAACCAGCTTCGGTTTTACCAAATAAATAAGAGATATGCAAAAGTATGGGGATACGATAACGAATCCAGTGTGCTTTGACCGCAGTGTGCACTCCACCGAAGCAGATCACGTAATCTGCGTACATTGCAATAATTCCATGTCCAAGATACGCCTTCAAAAGATCCGTTATCTTTAAAGAAGATAATTTCCATCATTACAAATCTTGAACTGAACATTTCACGTGATCAGTAGTGTTGCGGTTACCTCCATTAAGGCAAGCTATCTACTGCAGGGGTAAAGTATTGCATCCTCTGAAAGCTGAATAGTTGGAGAACGTTTATATCAGAGAAGAATTTCAAGTTGCCTGTGATCAGGATATCATGATTATCCTCAGATTTAATTAGCTCGGTTGTTGTGGGGTTTGAAGAATTGATACGCATTGAGTGGGTATTCTGAGGATCTGACTGAAATGAAATAAACAAATAAATAAATATAAATAATAAATAAAATAAATCTTACTGTTTTCATAGCTAAGTTTAAAATAGAAGAGTGTGCCCACAGATGACGAAATGGCATTCAATCGTAAAGTTCTTATGGGCCTCATTTGAAAACGACATCTCAAAGTCCGTCAGTTACCAAAACCCGGTTATCTGAAAGTCGTGTTCTACGTTTTTCCACGTACTGTACTGTTGTTTTGTATTTGAAATATTTATATAATTCTGGCGCGTTTCGTCGCTATATGAGAGATTAAAAAGCTCTTAGTTGTGTCCATTTTAGGTGGTTCACTGTGATGGCATCTGCGATCTGTGTGTCACTCAACCACGAACGACGGATGGCCTAACTATGGTTGGAGGGTTTAAAGGACAGGAGGAACCATCAATCATGCACGCACACATTTACTGGTACTTAGTCTGACTTCATAGGGCTGACTGATCCGGAAGGTAACAAGTTAATCAGATCCAACAACTCATTTGGTGGTTCCCTTTTAAACTGGTTATCTGGTCACTTTGGCCTAAAATATATCGACTTTAGTGACAGACATGAAATAACACGTTTTGTGGTCGTCAACTAAGCGGAAGTCCCAATTTAAGTATGCACACTACATTAAGCGTCGATCAACACCCAACCTCAACGTCCGCAAACATTTTGGGCCCGAAAATATCAGCATGTTCGCGGTTGAGTGCAAACAGCATCACCATCTGAACGATTTACAAGGGCCAATCAGCGAGTCAAATGTTACGGCTGATATACACTGATGTCTACAAGGTTTACGACATTTGGGAAAATCACCTTTAGGGTTCATTGATCTCACTCACCGCATTCACAATTATCCAGTGGGGACTGAAAAATCTGTTACATTTTGAACTCGGACTCATCAAACCGTAGCATCTTCAAAAGCAAGCCACGGCGGGCGATCTACATTCTCGTACCCACCCGATGCGTGGGAGTTTATTCAACGTAAGCCAAATGCCAAGGATAAAGTTTGTATAAAAATGAGGCTTTCTAACCTNTTCTAACCTGAATACCGGTGTTGTACTGCTGAATGTTGTGAAACGCGACAAATACCTTAGTTCTGAACAAATACCGTGTGTTTTGGTGAAATAAAAGACCGACGCTTAATACGCTTATTCTCTGTGGTTGATCATCGAAAGTTCCATAGACAAGTCTTTAAATCATCCCCAGGTATTTCGGGGTGAAAACTATCAGTTTGCTGAGGTTTCCGTCATATTTTGCAATACACAAGATAATTATTGTTTCGCGATACCAAATCATGAACGAAATTAGAACCTACACCGTATATTATGTTTAAATTAAATTATCCAAGGTTAACAAAGTCCTCTTGAATCGATTTGGCAATTTTGTCCCCCTGCCCGCCTTACCCACTGCATTTTGTGCGCTCTCATCTGTCGTCAATTTCGCCACCAGAAAAGAAACTATTACCGAAACTCCCCGAATTGACTGAGCATCACGTTTTCCTTTTTCCCGGTACGGACAAACGGATTTGGGTGCGCAATTTGATCATTCACCCTTAGCTACACACTTCTGTCGATCAGTGAGCGCCGATTGATCACTAACAGCACTTGTACTCCGTGTGCACTAAGATTCCAAGTCTGATACTGTATGAATTACACATTCATTTTATTGTTCGTGTGTCTATGTATTGTCTGACCAGATCCGAATATTGCGATTATGTTTGCGAAAGCGCGGAGATTGAACTCTTTCTTAAAGTACAAATTGCTAGTGAAAAATGTGGATGGGAAGTGGTTTATCAGATATCTGGTTTCTGTTTGAAGCGAAAAATGTAACCAAACTACAATCTATTTAGATGGTGAGTGTTTGGAATAGCAAATTCGGTTTTTCACAAGCACCGGGAACTACTGTCTACTGCCAAAATAATAATAGCTGTTATGCTATTCCATGTTCCCACGCGTATAAATAGTTTCCTCATAGAATCGGGCGTTACCCACCTTTCACCCGGTTAGACAATATCACCATCAATTTTGTCCGTGTTATTTCTCACCATCAGCGGTAAATTTCCTCCGAGGTTTTAGTTTGCGTTGAAAAAAAAAACTGGCAGTAGTCAATTCATTTATAACTATTGGATTGGCCTTCATAAGGCTTCAGGAGAGTCGGTGTTGTTCAATGGATGAAGTGACGAAACCTTTATCATTCACAAATAAACTTTTTCTTTGTCAATCGGTGAAACTGCTCTTTTTTGGTTGTCTCAACCCCTAAATCCGCTAGCGCACAACGTTTACAAACTTTGACACGATCTGATAGTAACCTGTTTCCCTTTTCTCTTTGGTTTACAAATCCCCACTAATTCCGATTTCGTCATTTGCCAAATTTTTAATTGGGGACTGAGTCGACTTCAGTTCTGAGTCAGTTGGCTGTTCTGATTTCGGAACTGCAAAGTCTACAGCCCTTTGCGAGTGTGCAGTGGCAGAAGGATGGTTGCCCCCTCAGTGGAGAAAAAAGGACAAAGCTCCAGAGATCAACAATAACATCGATATTAATGTTTCGAGAGAGAGATAGGCGTAATGAAACCAGAATATCATGTTCAGAGTAAAAGACCACTCTGCAGAAAAAGGGTGTAGGCAGAGCTGTGTATGTCAGTAGCGATGGACTCAGGTTTTTGCAACAAATTCAGCGATTTTTCTTTCAAATTTTATGTGTGAGACTTTCAGATGGTCAGGAGGTAAACAACACTTTTATGTGGGTTTTTGAAATTTATCTTGATACATATATCTCTTTACTACACTGATTTGTACATACATGTACCCTGCAGGTCCTGTTATCAGGTGAATGGATTTATGGTAAGTGACGTTCTGTGCGGGTGTTTGGTACGTACATTTTCTGTTCTCATTGACTATGCATTTTGAAATGTAGGGGAAAACGTGTTCGACCGGTAGTGGCGACTTTCATCCCTTCAGAACTAACTGAAATTTCGACAACGGAATGCGTTGCACTGCACTAGTATGGTAACGAATAAGAAAGTTATTACTGATATCTCTCCAGTCCTCCTCCAGGTTACCAGAAAGTTTCGAAGATAAAGTTAAGTATTTCGTGGGAAAAAATCGCTATATTGTGAGTTTGTTCCAAGGTAGCTACTTCTGAAAACAAATCTCAAGCCTTCCATTCCAAAATGGTTCAAGTCAAGTCGCATTTTCACTCTACAGAGAACTTATTCACAGAGTAATGTGCTAGGAACAATAGGAAGCAGACCGAATGGAAACCGGAATAAAAGTCAACCACTTGGAACGGTGAGTGACACATACTGCCGTTGTAATCGGTTGACGAAAGGTTAATCAAGTCATTGTAGCCTTGATACTCCGACATGCACCTGAAAGAAATATGGGATTCTGAAATACGCGTGCATTCTTAGATTGAATGACATAAAATGAGGCCCCTCGATTGATCTACTCCATTTCTGAGTTGTAAGTGATTTTACCACACAGAAACACCGATCCGGTTAGTCACATTAGGTGGTTTGGATGCAAGAAACCTAAACACTTCAGAACACATGACTACACGATAATGAGAATCGTGTTAACTTTGCGCTGTTGCACCCATCAAGGAGCATCAATCAGATAATGCACTCTGGGGATAATTCAGTCAGCTATCTACAAGTCTTTAATTCTAATTCTTTCCTGATCCCGATTTGAGCAAGGTGCAAGATGTCACAGTGCATTTCTCGAACACGGTTCCAACTCGACAGTGAGTCAAGGTAGAACTAAGGTTATATCGATGTATTTGTGCAAAAACAAGATGTCTTTTCCTTGATTGATTGCCATGGCTTCCGTAACCGTAAGAATCTGAAGCGTCTTGCCAGGCGCGCAGTCTCGCGGAACACAGTGCGATCGGTTTGGTCGTGGTAGCCTGCGATCAACAGCCGACATGATCGGGATTCTGCATTATAAAATTTCAGAATTATTTGACAGTTCCGTGACGTAACTGCTCCTACCTTATAACGACGTCGATGAGGACTTACAGGATGCAATTGTACGGCTATGTTCCAGTCACGGCCGAATGAGGTCAATTTACTCACGTTCGATTCACATCCTCAGACGGTGAAGGGAGAGTTTCTAATTCGTTTTCAGTCTGTACCTGAAAAGCATTTGAACTGATCGTGCGTATTCTCCATAGAGGATATTTGTTTAGACCTCATGCAATGCCATACTTGAACGGGAAGGGTAAACGCTAACGCAGTTGGATTTCGGTTGACTGATCACTCGGCCGAGTTATCCGTTCATGCGAGGTATGCTTGTTTCGATGAACGGCAGCTGGATGTCAGATTTCATTACTTCAAAGTGACAAACAACGCGTCTCCTGTGAATGGTCAATACAACTGTATCAGATTGATAATCATATTGATTGTTCTCAAACGGATGGCTATACGAGTGCCGGATTCCTAACATGCAATGTTCGAGTGAGTTAAAACTTTAAATATATCCAATGAACATATCACATATACTTTGGGAAAATCACATCCTAGATGTAAAACAGTTCTCTTGGCTATCTTTATTCATCAAGATACACTCGTTTAGTGGAAAAAGCAGAAGAAGTCGCTATCCCCGATATTGATAACATTGAACGAAGGGAAGTGGGGTGATTTTGTGGTCACCTAAATTCGTTCCTCGACGGTAGTCCGGACAGAATTCATTCCAATGCATAGTACAAAATTTCAAAGTACTTCTGGGATAGATCAAACGTTTTCGAGTTCTGATACACATTTCGTAGGAAACCAGACGAAGCGTTTGGGCGTTCATATCCAAATTCGAGTGGTATGACTGGATGAATGATAAATAAACATTCCAGGTTTTCCTACTTGAAAGGGTTACGCCAAAATGGACTGAAGTAAAGAGAGGAAATTTAAAGCTCAAACAAGGTCACAATAACAATTGCGCTGCCAGCGTGAACACGACTGACATGTGCATACGTGCATAAGAAAATGCCTCGGTAAAAATCTATATTTCTAGCGAAAACAAACATGGGAGAAATTTCTCACGATCAAGAAAATCTCGATCCGGTCTACTGAGCACGTTACTGTTATTCGCTGAAAATTGTGACTTCACTAATGTACACGTTATCAGCCATCAGCTTTGAGCTCTCTCATCCTGTTGTTCTTAAAAAAAACTGATTCACCTGGTTGGTGCAAACTATTCACATAAATGTGGTACACTACAGTGCACTGAATGTAGAACGCAATGAAAATACTTTCCTATGTGAATTTACTCAGACGTCGGTTTTAGGCAAAACGCCAAATTTCAAAATAACCTCATTTCAATAGGTGAAAAGGGAAAAGTGAAGAATGCTGTTTCACTTTGATCAGATGAAGCCACCTAATGATAGGAGTGCATTTAGGACTGTAGGAAAGGCATACACGGATGTGGGGGAGACAGTTGATACGACTTCTGTTGTCCTTCAAGCGACGGTCATTACAGTTTCCTGAGTCACCACCGCTAATAGTTTCCAAACTGCGTGCTTCCCCTTCAGCAACGTGGATAACTAGTAGCGCATGATGTAATCAAAGGGAAACGCTTGAATGTTCACTAATTTTGTTCAATAAATGTCTCCGAATTTGATGTATTTTTTCTGAGCATGGACTTCCGTGATACAAACTCTTATTTTTTGGTATGTGAGGTGTGCCCTTGTTCTTTGTGACGATGTTTCGGAGGTATACTTCATGACCTTTCTCCAAATGCCGTATACATGGTTTTGAACGGACTATTCTTTGTACAGTTATAGTTGCCTTCTTCTGAAGGTGCGAACGTGGTGCACTTTTACCTCAAACTTCACGCGCCTGTCTTCCGCTACGGAGAACCAAAGGGATGCCACTCTTAAACCTTTGTGAAAATTCTCCAAAATCAACGGGCATGCAAACAATGTTCGGATGAATCTAGATGAGATTTGTTTTGTGTGATGAATCACCTTTATAAATCATTTCAAATATGATAACCGACGTTCAGGGGCAAACAATCGTTTTCATTGATTAGCCTGTATAGATCATATAATAAGTTGAGATAAACATTCAGTTGTTTGAAAACCACGGTGATCGGTAGGGCAAAGCCTGTGGGGTGATTGATGCAACATGCTTCGCAGCTCCAGATTACCACACCACCGCAATCAGACTGTGCTGCGTCATACGTACGAGTTATTTTCAAACATGACAGTTGAATGGAAGAAGCAAAACCTCATGCGTGCCCGTGGGTTGGGTGTGTGAACAGTTGAATGTCGATCACTTTCGCAGTGATTGGGGTGTAGATGCGCAACAATTTGCGTGGATCAGATGGTGCATGAGAGATAACTTGGAACGCCAGGTCAAGCTTCAGTTGGTGACCTGAGACTGCGAGGTGAGCGAGCATAGCGCTTGTTGAGACACATTTCTTGCCTCTTCAAAGCCAGCGTGGATATTGCTCTTCAATTCGCTTGACAGTTGGACTCGTCTTTCGGACAATGGATGAGGGCACCCTAAGCGAGCTATGTTTATTGAATGTCGTAACTATGGATGGGCCGGTGAATACGCATGATAAACTAGCTGCACTAAAGATCCCTCTTCCAGTCCGCACCAAACTTTTTCAGAGGCGATCAAACAAGTTTTCTCCTTCCATTGACCTTTTACTAAAGAGATTTTCTTCGGTTCTTCCTGAATAGGCTCGTAGTTCGGCTATTTTGCTTTAGTACGAGGGTATCCGTTTTCGTTGAGAATATTTCCAAGTTCATCTGCTGAATGCGAATTCGGAGCATTCCCTTTTGCGCTCGAGAAGATATAGTGACAGACAAAAAACTATTTCAGTTGGTGTAAGGGTCGGTTCACATTTCCGATCTGTATCCCCTTGTTCAAAACAGTCCGTTTAATTGTCCCATACATGGAGACGTTAAGGAATGCTAACGGACTCTCTTTCACTGCTGTTCAGGTGTAGCTTAGGGACTTGTGTGCTTTCCTAAATATTTCAGTGAAATAGATCAAATTGCAAAATATGTCATCAGGACATTACTTATGTATGTTCATCTTCTCAACTTTTATGCCATAAAGATACAGATTAAATTAATCGTTTCCGTATTTTGCAGTTTCGTGTAGAATGACACCACTTAAGCAGATAATACATTTGATTGTCGTTCACCCTGTTCCCTGTTTGTGTTTGTGAATTTTAGAGTGTATCGTAGGTTGTGTTTTGCCACTTGCCGCTTGGTCGGTTTCAGGCTATTGCTAGTCATTTCGCGTTGCGGCTGTGCTGATGATCGAAATAGAATGTATCACAAAGGTAACCCGTATAGGGCAAAAGGGCAAGTGGATTCACGCTGTTTATTCGCCTCAAAAATGGACGGATCTGAGAAAGCTTGATCCTTTTCAGATCCAGCAACATTTGTGATGTGTTTCGCAATATGCGTAGTTCTGTCAATATCTCTGAGAAGATTAATTTATTCAGTCACTTCGACTGACAAATCGGTCAAGTTTTGAATATACTTGAAGTTAGTCATTACTGCAATTCCGGTTTTCTTGTCAAGCTTATAATGTTATCTCATCTTTCAACTACTTCCAGTTTGTCCCAGTGTGTTGGAGTCAGTGATCCGCAATTAGGAAGGCTGTGCTTGCGAACTTGATTGTAGCAGTTTATCCCGGTGAACTTTAATCGCTGTAGTTTATCTGAGCATCAAATTGTGTCTGAGAGAAAAGATTTGCAAATCGGACTTATATTTCTAGTTGATTGTCATTTTATGGGAACAGCAGAGATTCACAACGAACGGTCGGGCTTCAATGACATTGAGAATCACTTTTAACTTGGAATGATTTTGTACAATGATGGGGGCAGTCGACTACTCGCGACACGGACCGCGCGCGACACGCCGCCATCACAAAAGACCCGAAAACAGTATGCACAATGGCTGGGAGCAAACGAGCACTATATTGATTGATAGATTCATTACAGATTGATAAAGTCGATAACATCGAATAAATAACTTCAAACACGGGGAAAATGTCAGTCACCGTTAAGGAGAACGTGAAGCTTGAAAGAGAAAGAATGAAGGAACTCTGTATTAGGAGATGTGTATCGCCCAACGCACTTTCGGTTCCATCACATTTGCACACAACGTTGGGGTTGTGATGGAGAACGGCATTCAGATGTAGTGTGATTCACGTTTGTTCACGTGTAGACAGCTGTCTGCTGCAGCTTGCTTACCTGATCGACTGAGCTTAGCACTAGAATTCACTGCGCTCTTGAAATGCGAGTTAGTCAACAGCTGCTTACCTTTGAAATAAATTCCACAAGTATTCCGCTAGCTTTTCACATATTGTAGCACACGGATTCAGTGTGTATCTCCGTACGGATTTAAAATGACAGAATTCCCGTAATTTTAGGGTACACATTGAATTCGACAAATGTATCACAGTATTCAGTGGAAACACTTGCCTGTGCAAGACAGAGGACGAGATTGGACAACTCATATAGACCCGGAAACACAAAGCACTCTTTGATCTTGGAGCTAATAGTTTTTACCCCCGTTTGGTATGTGAATTCTTTGTACATCACGTGGAATGATTGGAGTTCGAATGATTGTAGCCCGCAGCTGCACTGCGGTGTTACCTAGCCTTACTACGGAACGTCTACGAACAACATGACCAGCTAGGAGAACATAACAATACAAACATGTCACTTCCGTATGTGGTCGTTACGCGGTAGAAGTTGAATCAATGCGAGAGAAAAAAACTGTTTACGTTTAAACGTGTGTTCTAGTGTGATGATGGGCACGCTTTGTATTTTAGAGTATCTCATTAGCATGCTCCATGTTACGTTCGGAGTCAAACTCTCAGTTCGAAAATTATTGGTTGTTCACAAGAATTAGAACAGGGGTTCAATTGGTATTATTCTTTATTATTCTTTGAAAATCTGTTGGAAAAGTACTTTTCATTTTCACCGTTTCCTTCCCATCGAATAAAAATAGATGAACATAGGTACCGCACGAACTCAAAGAAAATGAGTTTTCTACTGTATTGTATTGCGTTGTAATACCTTCTATAGGGATAAAGTTTCCATTTCAGTTAAAAATATACAGTTTGGAAAGAGGGAAAAAATAAAAAAATAATGAAAAAGGAGATTTAAATCCCAATACTGTGAACAAAGTCTGTGGAAACCTGTTCTTTGTTGACAAGAATAGGTG
>UZAN01048629.1:4803-17014 GCA_900618425.1 Echinostoma caproni | reverse complement strand
TTGCCGTTGTTTCGGTCCCCATCAGTCTCTGATTCCATCAGCTAGGATTAGAATGCTTGATGCGATCAGATATACGTCCCAGGGTTCGATCCACATAACTCGCTCGACATGAGTAAGTGAATTGATTGATTAACAAAAAAACAGGTTGTTCTCACGCGGGCTGTTTCTCTGCACCTGGAAGAATAGGCTTGTTCGGGAATAGAAGAATGCGGTTCAGCCAGATAGAATATTGTACACCTGAAGAACGATTGAAATTGTTTACTCAAAAGTTCTGTCCCTGTATCCCAAAGAAGTAGATGAAGAGAAGACAGAGTTATTACTTACTGCTGTATCTTGGTTATGTGCTGTGTTCGGCAAATGATCTGGCACCGAAAACAAGCTTGTTGGCCCACCTGTGTTTTCATAATGAACACACTTTCAAAACAATACTTCTGGCGCCCCCTACTCCACAAAAGACCCACCCGTAGTACTCTTTCGAGCGATAGTTCTCAGCATTTCATTTAAAGCAATGGTCATGCGCTTATCCAACGCATCATCTTGTTTCCACAGGCAGTTTATGAGGAAAGTTTGTGGTGATCCAGGCCTACGTTATGACGCCTACCCTAGAGCTGTTCGTTACAGTTTCTGGACACCTGCAATCAATCAAATTTGAAAGATGACGTCGATCACGCGCCAGAAAATCCGAGACAGTGCAGACAGAACCAGAATTAGGCAAGCAATAATACAATATGATTGGTAGATGTCTAGATACCAATGATCTTGTTTTGTACATATTATTTAATCGCTTTCACTTCTTTCAATAAACGAACTACAAGGCACCATTATTGCGGCCTTTTCCTCGTCTCTCGTTCACGTGGGATATAACGAGCTCGTGCCATTGCGGTCCAGTGCTTCCGGAATCGAGTCCGCGATAGCTGATCCTAGATTCGTGTCCTGTGATTCCTATTGCGTGGTTCGCGTTCCGAATTCCGTGCATACTGCTACTACTACTACAATAATCATTACAAACTTTCACTGTCGTAGCCCAATAATGTGATCAACGCTTCTAATGACCCCATGTCCGAAACCGGTGATGGATAACCTCAACCTCAAGGCCAGTTATTCCACCCTAATTAACATCTAACCTACACCTATGATTTTATTTATAAATTACACATAATCGAATAAGTCTGTTTATCGATCGAATTCACGATCACCCGAATCATTGTACAAACTTGGCAAATTCGCTTCCATATTTAAATAAACGTGTTCTCCGCTATTTTTATTTTCCACAATGTCACTAGTTGTAACGTAAAGACCTTGGCAACTTATCATTCCGCCTGAGTACGAAACGTGTTCATGCACCACTGGACCTAATGGTTCATGGTGTCTGCATTTTCCTTTCTTCCAGATTGTCAGTCAACCATCTCCACGGAAAACCTCCTGTTTGTTGACAGTTCCAGCTCACACCGAGACTCGGTTCAACTGCGGTTGTCCCGTGCATTCGTTCACGCTGGACCTCCTGCGGCACACACAAGCCAACCATCTCATAGCAATTTGGTGAAGATTTCTATCTGGAAGGAGAACAGTGCATTCACTTCATTGTGAACACAACAACAACAACGGCAGCATTTTTTCTTGATGTTCTCCCTGCCGCATAGTAAAATATCGCAATCAACTAATCAGAGCAGAATTTTGTGACGGTGATGGAATACTTACAAACTGCTAAAGAAATACCAACAAAGCCCAAATGGAGCTGTTGAGAGGTCTAGCTTTAAATATTTTCAGTCAGACCGCTTATTCAGCTAAGAATAAGTCAAATGATTTCTGTGAAGTTCAAAAGTTAAATTCGTTATGTAATTAGCAATTTTAGCATGAACTGAAAAGCTAGGAAGCACTGGACAGACCTGGTTGATTCTCAGCAGGAGTACGATCCCGTCGACCCAACTGGGGATCGAACCCGGGACCTCGTGTTTGGAACGTAAGCATGCTACCCACTAGGGCACTCGGCAGGACGTCTCGGGGTAGTGTCGGGCTGCCCCAAAATTATTCTTTAGGCTCCAGCATAAATCCAGCTCGGCGAGCCGTAAAGAAAATGACAGCAATATGAGATAAGTTAGAACTATTTTTCGACATAAGGAGGGACGGTTTAGTCGTCTCGGAAGCCTTCCACGACCCCAGAAGCAGTCACATACAAACCCTCATATGATTTGGAGACGATTTTCCAGTGGGAATTTCATCGAGTCACGGTTACCTGGGTGCTATGCACCTTCAGTGTGGGTGAGTGAAAACCATATGCATCGTAGCATATCGATTGTATCAGCGCTTCTTTCCTTCACAGTATTAGATTTCAACACATCCTAAAAATGCACTTGATGCGTACAGTGAACGCTTTACAGTCGTTTGGCCACTGAGGGTACAGTGGTCCACGGAGGATTTTTACTTTTACTCGGATCGGTACATTAATCACGGAGAAGCCTACTTTTATTAAATTTATAATGATACACTTATCAGGAAACGAGAAGCGATCAATTAAACGGTTACTGTACAAGAGAGAGATCATGGGAAACACCAGACAGTGCTGGTGGTGGGACTCGATTACACATTTACACACTGATGTATATTTCCATGGGAACTATTTGAGAAAAACTGAGCAGGCCGTAACATTTTGATTCCGAAGACGATGTCTACAATCAGTGAGAATATCCGACGTATGCTCACTTTGAATGAACTCAACCTGTTGACGGTCAATTAGCCTATTCTCTTTTTTTCTCGGAAATCACGACAAAGAGAAAACCATGGGAGATATCTAACCCAGGCAATTTGTCGTGATCAAAACAAAGTGCACATCAACCAGCGTAAATTAGTATGCCATTAAATTTGCCAAAATACGAATTTTGACAATGCTTATGGAGGATGTTTATCAATCAGTTTGGTTTAGTACAACATTAATTTGTGGTATACGGTTGACCATGACAATGGTCGAACGCAGGGCAAACGTAGATCATTTGTAAGACATCACATATGATCCACTTTGAGTTTGATACTGTCGATTGAAAATTTGTGGACACAAATAAAAATTACTGGTACTGAGAAGATTAGGAAGATTAGGAGGTTCATGCAGTTATCCACTCCGGTGCACATAGTATCCCAGATTAGTTCAGAGGCGGAATTCTATTGATAAATGAAAACCCCTAAATCCATCTTATATGGACCGATACGTGCAACAAGCTTGCACAGACGGATTGGGCTATATGGTGGATATTTAAAATGAGAAATAGTCTGGACGGCTGTGCGGTGTTCGAGTGTGTAGCATAATTGTACTCTTCCTTTGCAGTTCCTGGTTCGATCCCCTGTTGGATCGATGGATTCACACTGCTGATGAGACTCAACCAGGTCGAAACAGTTGCACAGTGCTTTCCAACTTTTCAGCCCAAGCCTTATTTACAAGAAGTGTTCATCACAAAAAAGCAAAAACAAATCCAATCTTTCATTACTCTCAAACAGCAGATTAAACGGATTAATTTATGCAACTGCTCAAACCCAATTCAATTGGCTGGATTACGAGGTTGGTATACGGTCTTTTTAGACTTCTGGTAGAGTAGATGAAATTAGGAAACAAATAATAGTGGTATGTCTTTTCGCTACAGTGGTCGGAACGTTCAGTCCACAAATATTTGCGCAATACAAGTTAATGTGAACTGTTATTAGTATCTGACTATTTTGAGCGCAAAGACAGATTCATCAGGAATTCTCGTACACTGAATAGTCAATCACAGTGCTGCAAATACAACCAGTAATTCAAATGGACAGATCATTAGTTCTGCGTAGCGCCTAGACTCATCTTCGGATGCACAGGTGCATACGCACACCCCCATCCGCCAATCCATACGCGAGAGTGTGTGCTTCTATGTGCTGACTAGAATGAACGGTTCTGTGGGCAGCCTAGTTGACGTGATTGACCCAGCCAATCAATATTGCACCAGAATCTGGTCTCCCCTCCTCCTATAGAGAAATCTACACTACTGATCATTAAATGTAGTAGTAGTAGCAGTAGTAGGGCTGAGAGTTCGACTTGAGCCGTCTGTGAATCTGACAACTCAATGTTCGAGAATTCCTGATGTACCAGTACACGGCACTCAACAAACACGCCGATGTGAAAAAAACATGTTGACGTACGAGTGCGGAATTTCAAGTCACAACCATCTGGATCACACTTTCGAGGATCTCCCAAGGACTTCAATTACACCAGTTTAACTTTCACCGAGGCCCGTGTCCGATTCGCACTCACCACAGAGAACGGAGTTTAAACAGAATTTGATTGACGTAAGTTTAATACTAACCTTGAGTTGAACAAAACGGATGAATGCAGAGGATATGGCAGCACCAAATTTATATGTGAATTTGTTTTTGAATAATCCTTTCACATGAGATTTGTTGAAAAAGCGAAAAGCTCGTATCTACAAACGGTGTTGCCTTTTACTGTTTATTTTATTGCAACATGTAACCCATTGCAGAGAACTGGTAAATGTCACAATATGAACAAAAGGAGATCTGAAAAATGTGTTCATAGGCTGTGTAGCCAAGCTACTTACGGGCTGCCCTGGTCGAAAAGGTGGGATAACCTCGAGGTCCCAATCTGAAGCTTTTGGGTGGAAAAACAGACCTGAAGACATTAGGGCAAAGCTCACAGTCCGCAGTCCATCAGGCGCCGGTGCTCTGTTCATCGGATCATATGCCCTTTGGAGGAGGTCGAAGGTCCAAGATGTACAATACGCTTCAATGTTCAATCAAGCGGAGTATCACTTTCACAATCAGGAGGTTGTAGCTATGGTTCGTACTCCTCTTCTTAGTTGATTTGAAATCAGGATTTTTAGCCAACTCCCCTAGGTGACCTGCCACGGTTCACTGACCCGGTTATAGTCCCAGATATTGGCTTTCCGTCCCCTCACTTCGGTGGAAAAACACCTCCACCCCACGAGAAGGCAGTGAGTAGGGCTTCCTCAGCAGGAGCGGTTCGAGATTTTTGATCATATAAAACAATTTCTTTTTACTTCTTTTTTTAATTGATTGAATCTACAAACGTACAGTTAACTTTCAGGAACAGGGCTGCGGCCATACAAAGGCTGCCTGGGGAAAATACTGATATATATGAAATACGGGCAGTGGAACCGCTCGAAACCGGGACTTCCGTGTCGGAGGCGTACTATTTATTGAACTCGTGTTGATCAATTCGGATTTGGGCGGTGGTAGCCTGGTGGTAACGTCACCAATTATCACCCCACCAACGCCGCCTGACTTTCCCCATTTATGTGTTGTTTGACAGCCCTTTGATTGGCCGCTCCCCCCCCCTTCCGGAAAAATTTTATCTTTGTGCATTCAATAAAAAATGAATTAAAATGAAAAGAAGAAAGAACGAAATGAAGGCTGTAGTGTGAGAGTCAAACGCAAAGACAATCATCTGTCAACAGGCGATGTGTGTGTGTGTGTGTACAAACAGTTCTAACGCGATTAGTCCATTTGCCGTGGGACTGATTTCAGAACTGGTATCCTTCGTTCCTCAACCCCGCCAGCTGTGCTTTGTTAAATCACTTAAGTAAGAAAAACTGTCCTATGTAAAGAGAACAGATTGTTTTACGTCGTTTCAATTAAGGAGACTAAAATCAGTGGTCACCTGTCGCAGTATTTATCCTCGCTCTGTGTTCCGCAGACTGTACTTTCACGAAAGGATTGCTAACTAAACGTCAGACAAACAAAAATGTAAAACAACAAGTCAAGCAGAATTGCAAGAGACTCAATTTGAAAGGCTATACAACCACACACACACACACACACACACACACAGTATTCACACAAGTAACCGTGAGTCAAATGCGAAAGCTCACAAACAATTTGAATGCCAAATGAGGAAGATGGAACTAGGCTGGTAAACACACTGCATTGACGCATAGACATGAAAGTTGTATTGCTGACTAATGTCCGCACAAGATAAACAGGATCATCTAGTTGCGCTGAATGCAGCCGTTTGTGTGTGTGTGTGTGCACATCGATAAACATCAATCTGATTGGATCAACACAGTCACGCAGCACAAACTCGTTAGTTTTTCTAACGATACGGTGAAAAAGTTAATTAGAGAAATAAGATTCCTCATTACCCAATCTGGTTCACATCCTTCCACGTTCAGGGAACATACACGGTTGGGTTGGCATCCTTCAGATTTATTCCAAATCATGAACCACCCAACTCAGGCTTCAACTGTCGATGCATCAGGCTTAGCTTCTCATCGCAGCACTTTATCCGAGCACTTTTATTGCCAAAAAGCAAGGGCATATCTCTTAATGTGTTACGCACTTTGAATGAAATTGTGGTGATTCGGATCTACGAGATCACACCTGCCCTGGAACAGCGCGGTACAATTTCCAGACATTGGTAGTCAATCGACCTTGAGCAATGACGCCAGTAGCACGTGCACAGCCTCCGGATACGCGGCATTGGTGGACCGTTCCAGCCAATCAGATACAATGCAGAGAAGAGCAGTATGACGCAAGATGTGATGCAATATGATTGGTGGAAACTAAGGTAGCCAATGATCTTTTCTTGTGTACATATATATTCACTTTCATTTCCTTCAATAGACGACTTTGTGATTCGCCTGTCGTGTGGCCTTCTTCCTCGCGTCTTGATCCTGCGGGTTATTGCGAGTTCGAGCCATTGCGGTCCAGTGCCATCGGTTTTCTAATTCGTGTTCCGTGATTCCTATTGCGTAGTTCGTGTCCTGATTTCTGTGTGTAACTTCACTACTACTACCTCCACTACCATTACAGAAATGTTCAATTTTTATGGGAAACAGGTCCATATTGTAGGTATACAAAGCATAACTAGAAAGCTCATATGAGTGGACATTGGATGAAAGCGCATAAAAACTACATTAGTGGTTCCTAGGCCCCATCTGAATACATGCTGAGCATGGGTCACTAAAGTGACTCTGTGACTTCGGTCATTTGCCTGACATGCACTATGTACCCGGAGTGCTTACAAACGGTGATTACGAATGTCTCTCATTACAGAATCAGCCATGGAGCGCCAATATAAGAGCGTTATAGGCTGGCGAACTGCACACGAAATGATTTCATGATTGGATTGAATGGATTTTAGTCTGTCCCTCTTGTTTAATTGGTGAATTCTTGTGGAGCACAGTTTACACATTGTGTGTGTCTGTATGCAATTCGATAACGCATCACTGCAGTACAAGGAGCTCTAAAGCCTGGGCAGTGTTTTACTACATTCAGGAATAAAATGAATCGTTGAAGTAAGGCTTTAAGCAGAATAGCGTTTTAGAGGGTCGAGCTTGGATTGGCCCCTTTCAATTGGGTAGAGCACTGGGCACTATTGACGATCTTGACGATCGTTAATTCCCCCCATGAGGTAATGCATTCAAATGTAATTGAAATGTTTGTGATACTGGACAAACAGTTCCATCGCATAAGAAGAGTGTTTCCAGTGATCTCGACAAAGATTATCTAATGAAAGCATGTGGTAATGGTTCTGATTTGTTTATTTTTTTAGGTTAAAAGATGGACTGGTGAGAAAACAATCTATAAGGTAAGCTCATTTTTGAAGTTGTAGAATGATACTAACGCAACATTTATACAGTTGAGCAAATAGAAGAAGTGTATATAGGAGGCAGTTATAGCTGACTCGCTCAATTACAGGGGTCCCTGGGTGAGCGAATATGAGCTTGAAACACTCATTCCTACAAGATTATTGCGCTGTTAACCTCCGTCACTTAATTTTGTTTCCATATTGGTCATACAAATTATCCAAACTTAGTTGTAGAAAAAAATTGCGCGATGGATTTCCCTGTTACCTAGTTTGAAGATTCGCCACTGTTTCACATCGTTCATGTTTCACTCGGTCAGGTTTCAATTTAAATGCTACACACATGAAAAAGACATTTTTATTGAATAATATAATAAAAGAAGATTCGATGGATGGAATCTATTCTGGAATGTAAAACAATACACAGCGATTGAAAATTGTGAAATCCACAGAGCTTATTTATAAAAAATATCCAGAGGTCATGTACAGTCATAGCGCGAGATAGTTCGGCGATTGCGGCTTCGCCTCGCTCCACCTTGCCCCCGCTACCGCGAACAGAGGGTTCGTGATTCGAGTCCCAACAAGGAAAACACAACTTGGTCGATGATTTTACCATTTTACTTTTGCGAAAATGAATATACATCAAACCTAATAGCGTGTCAAATACGTTAAATCTGTGAGTTCAAGGACCAGATGTTTACAACCAGTTTGAATAGAGTTAAGTCTGGCATTAAACACCTAATGTGTTTATTGCCTTTCGATCGATCGGCTATTTTTGTCAATTATTCCCCCAGAAGAGCACTTTGATCGATCGGGTTATTTTTTCGCTTGTAAAGAAACATCTGTGCAAATAATGTCAAGTTCTACGGTAGTTCCATTATTTTTTCAAGCGCTGATTTACTGGTTTCAAATTTCATCAACCTGTGAAAGTTTCCGTGGGCAGCTCGCTTGGCAGAGTTATCGATCGCACATTATCGAACCTTTACGAATATACACATCATTGGTGACTGCGTACACAGTGGTTAAGGACACAAAAGGATGCATCGAATTTCCTCATAAGCAATATGCCCTAATCAATGATGGCATCTGCTTAACTAATTTTTTCTTCTTTCGCATATAACTCACAGCTACTCATGAGTAGTATTTGTTGTTTATAAATGTCAATCTTCAATTTGTTAGAGTACCACAGTAGCACGGCAATTCCATACTTCAAATTCATCATTAAGAAGAAGTCGATAAACCAACAATGCAGATACTTTTTTGTTCCCCGATACAATATGAAAATATTCCATTAACACATTTTATGGAATAGTGAATGGTTTGGATACATTTTTTCAAGAATAAATAAATAAATAATAATAATAATAATAATAAATAAATAGCCAGTCTATCCCTGACTGGGAATACAGTCAGTGGTGGGTGGCTGGTGTCCATGGTCCATAGGCTAATTTTAAGATGAACGACTCTACAGATCTAATCGAAACTGAAGCAACGGGTCCCTGTGAAATATTTGTTGGTTCGTATAAGCAACAGCATTTATACCGAGGTATATTTTTATTTCTGTATAATAATAGACAAACCTTGATAAATCTTTATGGCAGTGACTTTAGTGATTCATTTATACTCAGAAGATTTAATGGTTCAGAATGAGGTGGATACCCCCATTTCGTCAGCGGTGATTGACCCAGATCATGATGAATTAGGAGCTAACTAAATCAAAGAAAATTTTTATTTACAACAGATCAACATTGATAATAATAATTAAGATGTAAAGTTTGTGTACACCCGCAGTCGATTGGCCTGCCTTTTTCTGTAGGATTCTCGAGTCTCTTCGGCATCAAATCCATCCACTTTGTTAAGAAGTCGTTTTCTACTTTGTGCTCCATTACGTGTCGCACTTTTTCCTCCAATGTCCAATCACATGGAGATCCGGGCTATTAAGAGGAGGCTTAATAGACTGGACCTTAGAGTCAATTAACTTTTCTGAATTAGTAAAGCAAATGATAAATGAACCAGTCTCTCTAACACTTATGCAGACTGGAAACTATGTAGATCGAAGTAAACAAGTGATAAATTATCGCATATACCTAAAGCGTTAAAATAAGTGATGAATGTAATGAAAATGGATTTAGTCAGAAAGAAAATATTTTAGTGCATCAGAATCGACCAGTACTGTATGCCGAAGTTGGAATACTTACTATTGATTGCTAACTTAAAATATATTTTGTAGATATCTTTATAGCTTCATGAGTTGGTTGTACATTTCAAACACTTTTTCTATAAAAATACAATTTTATTTATTTTTTAAGGATACTTAATTACATGAAAAAAGTGCATAACCAGGAAAATGTGATAGGTATTGAAGCTTGGTATAATAGTTAAGCGTGAAAATGAAACTAGGAATGTCCCCATTGTCACTCGGCTAGTTGATCACGTGCTCGTACTGAGGGTAATATAGGTACCACAGTCATGACGTCAAACGTTTGTATGTCAGCACAACAACACTGTACCTCGGCGCAATGTGACGCAATCACGTGCCTTCATCGCCATGCGAGCTACACAAGATGTCTTTTCACGGCGACAGATTTAATCCTACCTGAAAGGTCAATGAGTGCAGACCAGACGAAGCAAGGTCCTTCAAGACCAGCTGTTTTGATACCTTCTGGCTTACTGTGACTATTCACCATTGCCTCTGGAGAATTTGGAAACTAAACACGGGGAGGAGCAATTTACTGGTAAAAAAATCCAAACCGGATAAACCTGGGAGCGGGTTTTCTGAGGGGTCCTCCTGACGGTGTGAGAAGTCTTGGAACTGAACAAGCAATGCTGAGGTTAGACGCAGAGTTTTAGGTGATCACGGTCGGCAGTTGAGCAATCGGCCTACCTTCATAGATTACGTTGGTCAGGACGTGTTATGCATGCCATGAAATAATTTGTCACTGCATAATGTTTTTCGAGGCAGGCAGTTGGTGGAAAAAGGTATTCAGACAATATGTGGTGTGAAGGTATAAAAACCCCGACCAAGAAACTAGCGCATATAGTTCACGCCAGACTTCCTGATTGGGAAGATTAGGATCATTCTAATCAATCTTTGGTGATAATGCGTAATGTGTTTGAGTGTCGTACACAGTGGCGCTTGTCCATCTGCGCAATGACTCTGGAATCCTCGACTATCGAGATTTTCTATTTTTCATTCCACACCGATTGGAACTTGCCCGATTTTGCCTCCAATCCTGCATTGAAATTGGGAGACAGCGGCGAGCAACCGAAACCGGCACACAAAAGTGCATGATTAATGGCTGTACAAACTGAAACCGGAGACAATGCCAGTCTCCTGGAAACATTAAATTGAGACCCGCATTGTAGCCCGGAGATGCTAATCGCGCAACACCACATTTTTGGTATTAATTGATAAAATATTTTCCCGCTGAGTTTAGAAAATCCTGGATTCTGATATTCGAGTAATTCGAAGCATGGAATTCTCCCCCACTATGCATTTCATCGATACACAAAGAAGACAAATTTCGAAATAATTTAACATTTCGTTTAATCTTCTCAATCTCTAAGTTAGAACAAACAGACACATAAGTGCCACATGGGGTTGGTCAATTATGATGAACGAACAGGTTTAAGGGGTTTTTCTGAGGAGAACATTGTAAAAAATTGGTTACTCAGAAAGATTTATAGATATTCACAGTAGACTATTCCCAAAAGATAGTCCAACCGAAAATGTTACCGAAAAGTGTTTGCACTTACTGGTAGAACACACTTTAAGGAGTTTCGCGGAAAAATGTTTTACTCGCTACCGGTGAATTCAGGGGTGCTCCAGACAGCAACATTGTCCTCTTTTTCTTTTCTCTTTCAATATTCAAAACCTACCTACTGACCCAAGTGATATTCTGATCAAGCATACTGATGATGTCACCATGGGTTCCAAATTCCTAGGTGATTTTCACTTCTCAGGACTTCAAACCTGTTTATCTGCTATCAGCTTATGGCTTGCGTATTCCAAATGATCTATCAGTGCCTCTTAATATAGGGATCTCACATTCCTACTATCCCAAAATTGAAAGACTTTTTGATTCATTTTAATCGTTTCAACTCGTTTTACCCCCGCACCCACCGCGAAATATGAGCATAATGCATTTAAAGCATTGAGTTCCCTTTAACCATTTCATCAAAACAGAAAATCACGCAATTCCCCACCGGTCTGTTTAAATTATTTTCCGAACAAACAGTATTCCCTATTTCCACCTGCTCAACTTTATCTCAGACTAACGATTTATCTCTTCCGGAAACTTCTGCCACAGTTTTCTATCGTACATCACTTACCCATTACACACACAACCTAAACACAGTGTATCTACTTCTGTAACTAGGTATCGTTATAAATTTGCTTGGCCGTTATCCCATATCTTTCGAGATTTCTGACACAAAATACATTTGTTGGAGAAATCTTTTTGAACTACCCGCGTAACTGATATCCATNGACTTTTGAATTGTGACAAATATACAATGATGTGCGCCACAAGTTGATGTCAGCTGTAGACCGTACACTCCCAGCTGCTTAACTCAGACCCACTGAGTTAGAATTGATTTAAACAGACATAAACATGGTTGACAAATCGGTTG